>OX454335.1:10207786-10372786 GCA_949716465.1 Chalcosyrphus nemorum
TAAATAAAGTATATATATAAATGGTCAGCAACAGTAGCCGAGTCAATTGAGCCATGTCCGTCCGTCCGTCTGTCCGTCTGTCTGTCCGTCTCCAGTTTTTAGGGCTTAAATTTTGAGCTAGGTTGATGGAATTTTGTATACGAAGTACTTGAAAAAGTAAGCAATACAAGTGTAAGCATTTTTAATATCCGCCCACTGACACGCCCACTTTTCGAAAAAAATCGCTTTTTTCAGTACTTTTATAAGAAACTCGAAAAAACCGCCCACGTTTTAGGGGCAGTTTTCTAAAAAAACGTTTTTCGTAGATTTCAATAAAATAATAGTAATCCTTAGAAGCAAACTTGAGTTAGAATATTTGAAAAATTCGCCCATTACCACGCCCACTTTTTGAAATAAAATTCTTTTGGAGTAATTTTATAAAAAAAAAGTATATATAAATTTAGACAATTTTTTTTATGGAAAAGGCTACATACATTTGTAAACCTATAGGAAAGGGATAGAGATTCGCTCCAGGCGGATTGTAGCATTTTTGCATTGATTTATCTTCAAAATGACATTCGAATCATAGATGTCATAGACTTTATTGTAGACAATAACTATTAATGTCAGCGTAAAATAATTAAGGGTCGTTGTCTACAATTTTAGTCTTTTTAGTCTACGCCATCTATGATTCGACTTTCTCCACACTTTATGTTCACTTTTGGTTACTGAGTAATTTATGTTCATTTTTCGTTTTGTTTTTGCTTTGTGTGGAAAAGTGGCTATACACTTTCGAAAAAAACACGGCTCATTTAAAACGAAATTTGATAAATAAATAAATTTGCAACTACGCGCAGTATCCCCGTATATATTTCACTGTTTATACTTTTCAATAAATGTAAACAAATAGTATTGAAGTATATTCTAAAATAAATATTAACTACATGGGTAACATGCAGCAACTTCACATAAATTAGAAAAATGATAAAAGGCGCCAAAAAATGTTCTTTTTATCATTTTTCATAATGAAAAATCACCCCAAACTGCAGAATGAAAAAAGTACACGCCTGGGTCGTACAAACTTGCACCTATATCAATAAGATATTTGCGCAGTTAAGTTTTAATCCATAAAACCAACTAAATACTAATGAGTCAATCCACGATAAATCGCCGAGGCTATATGGAGAGCTCTGAACGACCCTCCTCCGATTTGGCTGAAAAGTAGTGCAAATACTCATTGGAGTGGTACAAGTCATAAGGCAAAAAAGTTTTGCAGAATTCGATATAGTTTGCGTGTAACGGAACTTCAAAAATTGGCAAAAAATCGAATTCTAAGCGTTCTTCTATATTTCAAAATATCATAACTTTGGTTCTGCTTATCAGAATTTGTTGAATTCAGAAAAAGCTCACGACAGATTGACATCAAGTACAAATAGTCAAAGACTAACTTCTTAAATACTGAAAATGGGAAATGTGTAGTTACAAACACTAGTCATTGAAGGAAAAAAAGAAAAACAAGCCCAGTGACGTTTTTTTTTCTAAAAAAACAGCTATGTATGTATGTGTACTCGGGTTATATGTTATGATTTTAAGAGGAGTAACGTACTAAACATTAGTTTTTTTGACTTAGCCGGCTATAAAAAATTATTTTGGCCGAACCCATAGAGATCCCAACTTGAAATTTGGAATGGAGATAGAGGATGAATCACTCTATAATATATGAAATAATAAAAAAAATAAAAATACCATTTTTTGAGTTATTTAAGGATATTCTGGAATATCCTTCGTCCTTGAAAACAAATTACTCCATTTCCATGAAATTTCACCTTTTTCTGAATTCAACAAGGTATATTTTATCAAATTCTGATAAGCACAACCAAAGTTATGATATTTTGAAATATAGAAGAATGCTTAGAATTCGATTTTTTGCCAATTTTTGAAGTTCCGTTACACGCAAACTATATCGAATTCTGCATAACTTTTTTGCATTATGACTTGTACTACTCCAATGCGTATTTGTACTAATTTTCAGTCAAATCGGAGGGGGGTCGTTCAGAACGTCGGTCGACCCTCCGTGGAATGACCGTAATATAATTTTTTAGAGTAAAACTTTGTGAAGTTGGCTATAAGTAAGGTCCCGTTATTAGCCTTTTTGACCAAAAATGTGGAATACAGTCTTCTATGGCGTTATGAATCCAGTCAACGCATGCAGTTTAAACAAAATCGTTTGAGCCTTTTACGCGAAAAAGGACATTTTGTCAAGTTGGCTATAAGCAAAATACCATTATTAACAATTTTGGCCAACAATTTGGTACGCCATTTTATAGAACTTTACTAGTCTAGTTTAAATATGAAATTTAAAGAAAATCTTTGGGGCCGTTTTCGAGCAAATTGGCTAAAACCCCTAAGTCCTAACCGTTATTACCACTTTTAGCCAACATTTTTTTAATCCATTTTATAGAACTTACGTTTTTTAATCTAATGTGAGAACTTTCATAAAATCGTTTGATTCGTTTTCAAGAAAATCTTCTTTTAGCCGAATTGGGCATAAGTACCGTTGCAAAAACTTTAGGCCAAAATGTGGTTAGTCATCTTATTGCACGTTTCTGTACTTGTCTCAGTGTAGAATTTGGACGAAATCGTTTGCGCCGTTTTAGCGAAATTCGACTCTTTTTTCAAAAAAAACTAATAAGTAAAGTACTGTTGTTAACAATTTGGGTAAGAAATTTTAAATGTCATCTGATTGGCATTTTTCAGTCTTAATTGAATATGAGATTTAGTCAAAATCGTTGAAGCCGTTTTCGAGAAAATCTAATAAAAGTACCGTTAATAACAGGGCTAAAACAATAATTTCAATTTCCCATATAGGTATTATCACATAGAATTCGAGTTCGAATTTTTGCACGAATCCAATACTGGTCCTATATTATAGGTGCAAGTAAAAAATGGGCAAGTGCGAGAAGGCCTCGTGCAATAATGTTCCGGACGTTTTATATTCTCATTAAATAGAAGGCAATATTATTCGTATTCTGCACACCTAGATTTAGTTTCGATATAACCAATGTAAAGTATGTGAATGAAAGATGAAATATTGAGCAACTCTACCAAATGCTAAAACCAAAGGTACGTATATTCTAGTAATAGCTAGCTGAGACTCCTGTTAATTTTACGAAAACAATGGAAATCAAGGTATAAAATAATTCTGGCATTACGATAGAGAAGTTCTTTAGTGTTTGTCTGCCGATTATGTCTGTCTGTCTTTATGACTACCCGAGTGAACCAATTTACTTCAAACTTTATATTAGGGAGCTACTGCATGGTCCCTAAAGGGGAGATTGAAATATTTGTTCTACCTCTACTATTGCAGTTACTTCACTTTGGATGCCTTGCAAAATTCCCTTTAATTTCATACGCTACATGGTGGGAAGCAAAATAATGTTTTTCTGCAGAGATGAGATCTCAACCTCCCAGTTAACCCTAAAATGGATAAATGTCTAGTATTCAGGGGTACTCCCCCAATGATACAATTGGATGTCTTACAGATGCTCACAAGAAGTTAGCGAGATAAATCATTATTATAATTATTATTATTTTTTTTTTTGGAATTCCAACATTGAACCCTTGCACAATAGACCAATGCACTAACTACTAAGCGAACGCATATTAAAGATTAGATTTATTCCGAATATTTGCCTTTTATAGAAAATAAATAAAAAGTTTCCGCAATACGATTCAATTTTATTTTAATAAAATATTTTTTATCTTTCAATATGTATAATAATGTTTGCCATATAAGTATAAATCATTTTCACGTCATATTTCTTAATGACAATGATTGCCATACTAGTGGCCCTTTGCCATATAAACTAGTCATATATATGGCATAGTGTAATACCACTTGCCATATATACAGAAAGTGTGATATATTTAAAATATTGGTCATATATACATATATGCTAGTGTAATACTGCCTTTAACATTAAAGAAATAAATGAAATGAATCAAAATTGTATACAAGTTGGTTTTAGAAATAAGTGTTTTACAAATCCCCCACGTTTCAAGCAAAAAACTATAGTTTTTGTTTATTTTCGTAAAATTATAACCATTTTCAATTTAGGAGAAATACCACTACAATGAAAGCCGGTTCATGTTTATATCATGAATATTCAACCCGCGGAATTCATCCAGTGTGTGATGAAAGAAAGAGTTATGCCGAGGTTAGGCTGGGGTAAAGTTGCGCTCGTGGCCCAATTAGAATCTAGTTTGCCACTCTATGTTGTATAGTAGTGATTTTGTCGAAATCGTAATTGGTGGTCCAGACTAATTTTTTCCTGTTTTAGTGATATGTTGATACGGTCAAGCAGGAGTTTTTGAAATACTAGCGAAACAATCGGTAGTAGACTAATTGGCCTGTATGATAATGGTCTTGTAGCAACTTTGCCTGGTTTCGGGATTCATATTATTTTGGATACTTTCCATACTTTTGGGTAGTAGTCAATTGCATTTCACGTTCTTTTTCATGTATTGTTCGTAAATGTGGAGATATTTCTATCTGATATATTTTGTCTGTTGAAAACATTTGTAAATGTTGTTGTCTGTTCTGGACCATTAGTTTTCATTAGAGGGGTGGTTAATTCCTTTTTTCAGCTTTTTGTTCAGCTTGCATAGCGAATAGTTTGTTGCTTGAGTTGCTGTTTCTTATTCTGTTCTTTAAGGAGTTTTTGAGTTCATTGACAGATTTTTTATATGTAGTTTGCTTTGTCCAATGCTACGTTGCCAAATTTTTTGTAGTTTTCGTTTTTAGGTTTATTGGTTTAATTTCAGTCGTTGACCTTGTTGCTGCTGGGTGTATTGTTTCGTTGAAATGTATAAGAACATTTTCAAGGTTATAGTGCGTTTTAAGAGGTTTCCATAGGTCTATTTTCTCGTCAATGGCTCTTCAGAAAGCGTCTCAATCAGTTTATGGTTGGCCAGAGGAGGCAAATATTCAACATTCACAATAGAAGAATGGTCAGATGAGAGCTCAAGACAAAAGCTTATGCTTAGTTGAGTATGATTAATGTTTTTTTTGAAATAGAGAAGTCAATGTGGTCTGACTTTTTTTTTTATGTCACTTGGCCAATAATTTGGCTCCCCAGTACCTATAAATTTGCATTCATTTTTTTATTATCGCCTCCAAAAGATTTTTTCCTTTTTTGTTGCTTAATCTTAAGCCCCAGTCTACATGTTTCGCGTCTTTTCAATTTTAGGACTATTTTAATTTTATTGTTGATAGTATTTTTTCTCGTGTCCCGAGATTATTTCTATTGGCGTTATGATTCTGAATCACTGCTTAAGTTGCTATTCCAAGTAGCTCTATTTTTTCTAAGGGTTCCTTTTATTTTAGACTTGGTCAGGATTTTGGGTTAGCTAGTCAGGGATGTTGTGTGATGGTTTTCTATTGTTTTCTTTCGTCAGGAAATCTTTGTAATTACAGCCTTTATAATTGACCGTGTCTGATTCAACCCACAAAGCCCATTTTATTCTGTTGTTTTCAGACTCTATGGGTAAAGTAACCTTATCCTTATTATTGTTTTTATGCAATATGTCATAAGTTTTTAAGTATATTAATTCTGAGCTTTGCCATAAAAGTTGTTACATATAGAAATAATGCTCTTTGAAATGTAAAATCCTGTTTAGGTACATATTATGAATTCATAACCAAGATAATGAGCGGTTTTTCAGCACAGACAGATTTGTCGCTAATGAATCTAACGGTCTTTAGGACAAAATCTGTCATCCCTTTGCTGCATTCCAGCAGCTAGATTAGCGAAGTGTTGGTAAAGTGGCCAATACCATTTTTGTTCGGCCGTACTAGATTGATCGTTTTAGATTCAAGATCAAATTAGATATTTACAACAACCCGTTAACGGACACGCAAACAATTGATGTTTATACATATATGAAAACTTTTCATACCAACTACAAAGCTAGCAATTGTTTTGGATACTTTATAATTATGTTTTATGATATACTTTTTAAGCTTCTAAGTAAATATGTATAGTACTCTTTTAGATACAAGCAATGGCCTCTTAATACACGCAGCCTATTCCAAGACTCACACTTTAAAATAGGTTTAACAAACGAAAGTTTAAAACCCAAAAAGGGCACTTGACTATTCTCGCAAATGAAGAGGAAATCGAAATTGTGAAATGTATTTTTGAAAACCATGCAAGTCTTTCCATGACGGAAACATGTGGTCTGTGGTATTGGAATTTCTAGTTGTCTGGGCCTGTCCTAAACAAACTACTTTCAAACTTTCCTGGACGTAAGTGGTACCTTAGGTTTTTGAAACGGCGTCCTAAAATTGCCATAAGAACGTCTGAAGCGGTAATAAATGCACGTGCCGTCGTTTATTTTGTTCCTTAGAAGGGATATTGTTGGAATAAAAACGTCGAAAAAAGAAGATTTGTAGAGTAAAGAGATATCTACCTATTTGCTCAAGTAAGTTTTTCGAGTTTCATATTAAAATAAAAAAAAGTGAATTTTTTGAAAAGTGGGCGTGGCAGATTTTGAAAATTTGTAAACTTGTATTGCTTACTTTTCCTAGGACTTCGTATACCAAATTTTATTAACCTAGCTCAAAATTTAAGCCCCAAAAACTGGTGACATACAGACGGACGGACGGACGGACATGGCTCAATCGACTCGGCTACTGATGCTGATCATTTATATATATATTTTATGTGGTCTATCTTTAATATTTCTCTAGGTTACAAACTATGTATCAAACTTAATATACCCTTAGGATAGAGTAAGTGAATGGCTACATAACTGCCTTTAGAAGTTTGGTCAAGTTTTATGTCTTGTCAGTGTCACTTGTTCTGTCCCGATATCCAAAGAATTCGTATACAAAATGTTATTATCCTAGCTCAAAATTTAAGGCCCAAAAACTGGTGACTGGTTAAATCGACTGTGGGTGCCGTGGCTCAGTGGTTAGTGCGTTGGACTACTGCGCAAGGGGTTCCGAGTTCGAATCCAGGAAAATACCACCAAAGTTTTTTTCACGGCCCCACCTCTTGCGAGCGTCTGACAAACATCCAAGAGTATTTACTGTCATGAGAAAGCTTCTCGAAAACCCCCTTTATATGGTCTATCTTTAATGTTTCTCTATGTTACAAACTATGTATCAAACATAATATACCCTTAGGATAGGGTATACAAAGTAGGTATTTAATTAAAAAAAACACAAGAAATAAAGAAAATACTTGCACCTATATCTATAAGTTTTTTGTAAAGTTAAGATCCATAAAACAAACGATATACTAATATAATTTTTTAGAGCAAAACTTTCTTAAGTTGGCTATAAGTAAGGTTCGGCTATTAGCCTTTTTGCCCTAAAATATGAAATTCAGTCTTCTATGACGTTATAAATCTAGTCTCATATGCAATTTAAACAAAATCGTTTGAGCCATTTTGGAGATAAATTACATTTTGTTAAGTTGGCTCTAAGCACCGTTATTAGCTCTTTGTCACAAAAACGTTGTAGGTACGCCATTTTATAGGATTCCATAAAAGTAGTTTAAATATTAAATTTAAACAAAATCGTTGGAGCCGTATACGAGAAAAAGGACATTTTATTAAGTTGGCGGTAAGCAAAGTACCCTTATTAACAAATTTGGCCAAAATCGTGGCACGCCATTTTATAGGACTGTATAAAAGTAATTCAAATATTAAATTTTAGCGAAATCGTTTGAGCCTTTTACGAGAAAAAGGACATATTGTTAAATCGGCTATATGCAAAGCACCATTATTATATTATTATATTGGGAGCCGTTTTCGAGCAATTTGTCTAAAACCCCTAAATCCTTAACAAAGTACTGTTACGGCCAAAATTTGTTTTAACTATTATATAGTATTTGCGATTTTTAATCAAATGTTAGAACTTTAATAAAATCGTTTGATACGTTTTCAAGAAAATCTTCTTTTAGCCAAATTGGCCATAACTACCGTTCTAACCAATTTTGGCCAAAATGTTGTACCTCATCTTTTGGCATGTGCTTGTACTAGTCTCAGTGTGGAATTTAAGCGAAATCGTTTGAGTCGTTTTTTTTATCGGATTTTTGCAAAAAAATTTAAGTAAAGTACTGCTGTTAACAATTTTGGTAAGAAATTTGATATAGCATCTGATTGGAATTTCTTAATCTTAATCGAATATGAAATTTAGTCAAAATCGTTAGAGCCGTTTTCAAGAAAATCGTATTTTTGTGAAATTGGCCATAAGAAAAGTACCGTTAATAATAGGGCTAAAACAAAAGTTCAATTTCCCCTCTAGGGATTGTCCTTAGGACCCTAGATATGAAGTTTGATCAAATTCATAAAAATCTCAAGATCGAAAATCTGCACTAATCCAATACTTGCGCTATGTTATAGGTAATAGCCAATCGCCCTGGCTGCTGCTATTTCTCAGCAACCCAGAACAACAGTTTAGGAGTAGATGAGTTAGGGCAGGTACGCTGCATTTGTGTCACCCCTACACCAATAAAAATAGTTAATTTATTTGTATTTAGTTATGTTTATATATCAGCCATGGCATGAATGTGAATTAGTAGGTTAGCAAATAAAAATAGTAATAAAACATATGTTTATACATATTCACACATTTGCAAATTTGTCTGCTTATTCAAGCATTTCATTGACAAATTACTATACAGATATGTATATGCATATACAGTAATGTCTCGCTAATCCGTATCACTTATTACAAGGGGGTATTCGTATTATCGAATTATTCGGAATAATAAGTACAGGTTATTTAACATAAAAATTCATATTTATTGCTCCTTAAAACCGTTAAACCATTATATTACAAAAGTAGAGTAACAACTAACATATCCATAAACAAAATTACGGTTAAAACTAAAATTACTGTGAAAATCAATGCGTTCTTACGTAATAGTTTTGGTTCAAATTCGGATTACAGCGTACAAAATACTGGGAATGTTCGGATTGTAGAGTACATAATGAGAAAAAATAGAGGTTCGTATTAGAGTGATATTCCGATTAAGGGTGATAGGCGTCGCGCATTTTTATACCCTATCCTAAGGGTATATGAAGTTTGATCCATAGTTTGTAACATAGAGAAATATTGAAGATAGACCACATAAAGTATATATGTATAGCATCAGTGAACAGCATCAGTAGCCGAGTCGATTGAGCCATGTCCGTCCGTCCGTATGCCGCCAGTTTTTAGGGCTTCAATTTTGAGCTAGGTTGATGAAATTTTGTATAAAAGGTCCTTGGAAAAGTAAGCAATACAAGTGTAACATTTTTTTTAATACCGCCCACTGCCACACCCACTTTTTGAAAAAACTACTTTTCTCAGTAATTTTACATGAACTCGATAAAACTTACTTAAGGTAATATGTAGATATTCTCTTACCCTACATATCTTCAGTACATTGTGTATGGCCACGCCCAGTTTTTAGAGGCGTTTTTATACAAAAATTGTTTTTTGAAGGTTTTATCGAAATAATAGCACTTCTTGGGAGCAACATACAGTATATGTTGAAAAATTTACAAAATCCGCCCACTATCACGCCCACTCATTGAGAAAATTTGTGTCTTGGAGTAGTTTTATAAAATATTTGAAAAAAAGTTGCTTAAGGAAGTATATTGGTGGAAGAAGGAGCTAGTATGTGCATAGGAAAGGGATAGGGTATCCTACGATCCGCTCCAAACGGATTATAGCCTTTTCATATGTTTCTTTTTACTTTTAAACTAATTTAATTACGTATTGGCCGATTCCTTTTAGTCTGAAATATGATATATATATGATAAATTTTTCTATGATAAGTCACAAAAATCTTCCTTTTATTTGTTATGGTTTATAACAGATTTTGTCAGACAGAATACCAAAAAAGGAAATCATAAAAGATTTTTTGACAGTTCGAATTTTTGTATGGGAATTCAAGATATAATAAAGCAGTAACGCTCAGCCTGTAAACATGTACGCGTTCAACTAAATAAAACAGTGTTCAACCAATAACAAAATAATACTTTCGTTAACAATACCAATACCAAAATCAAAAATTGTAAACAACTCCATTGACCATGAGTATGAGAGACTGTTCTTGATATGCTTATTCTTTTCAGAAGAAAGCTGCACAATCACAGTGTATGCTTCAAACAATGAAAATAAAATACACAATCCATCCAAACCTCCACCAATTATTACACTACAAGCCAATAAGTATGAAAGCTTGGTCAAATTATTGGAGGAAAATAAAATTAAAGCTTCTACAGCATTAATAAACAAAAATGACATCCAAATTAATGTCGATGAAGAAGAGGGATACAGAATTCTGACTAAAATACTAAACCAGAAAAAAGTGCAATGGTATTCTTATGAGAATAAGCAAACCAGACCAATTAAAGTTGTAGTAAAAAAACTGCATTTTTCATGCTCACCGGAAAGCATTAAAAGCGAATTAAACCATATAGGTTTTAAAATACTGGAAGTCGTAAATGTGCTAAAATTTAAAAGCAAAGTACCGCTTCCAATGTTTATGCTCAGTTTCGAACATGATGAAGACAAAGAAAAAATATATGTCATTAAAAACATACTTGGGATGAAAGTTGAGATTCATACTTTACGTAAATCCAAGTTAGTGCCCCAATGCAAAAATTGTCAAAGGTACGGGCATACACAAAAATACTGCAGCTCAAACCCAATATGTGTAAAGTGTGCACTTACATAGAGAAATATCAGCATCAGTAGCCGAGTCGATTGACCCATGTCCGTCCGTCCGTCCGCCCGTCCGTCCGTATGGCAACAGTTTTTGGGCCTTAAATTTGAGCTAGGTTGATGAAATTTTGTACATGAGGTCATTGGAAAAGTAAGCAATACAAGTTTAAAAATTTTTAAAATCCGCCCACTGCCACACCCACTTTTCGAAAAAATCACTTTTTTCAGTAATTTTACATGAAACTTGATAAAACTTACTTAAGGTAATATGTAAATATCCTCTTACCCTACATGTGCATAGGAAAGGGATAGGGTATCATACGATCCACTTCAAACGGATTGTAGCCTTTTCATATGTTTATATTTTAATTTTTTATTTCTCTTTTATTGCCAGACTTTCTAAGGTCAAATTAAAATATGTAGTATATTAATAAGTATATATATATAAATGATAAGCATCACTAGCCGAGTCGATTGAGCTATGTCCGTCCGTCCGTCTGTCTGTGTGTCACTGGTTTTTGGGCCTTAAATTTTGAGCTAGATCGATGAAATTTTGTATATGCGTTTTTTTTTGTACAAAAATTGATTTTCGACAGTTTAATCAAAATAATAGCACCTTTTGGGAACAAAATACAGTATACGTTGAATTTTTTTTAAATCAACCCACTACCACCCCCACTTATTGCGAAAATTCGTATTTTGGAGGATTTTATAAGATATTTGAAAAAAGTTGCTTAAGGACCAATATACGGTGGAAGAAGAAGCTATGTGTATAGGAAAGGAATAGGGTATCAAACGATCCGCTCCGGACGGATTGTAGCATTTGCATATGTTTTTTTATTTAAAAAAATTGGGCAACATTTCGACATGGTTATAAACAGTTTTTAAATAAATAAATAAATAAATAAAATAAATACTAGCCCGTAAGCAGACCATAGAGGGCCAAGGGCTAGCTTCTCACAACTGTACATGTTGTGCGTGGTATACATTTCAGCACACACAGAAGGGACGTACAATTTTACGCCGTATCCGAAGGGCAGAGGGGTTTTGAAAAGCGTTCTCATGAGAGTTATACTCTTGAATGTTTGTCAAACATTCGGAAGAGGTGGGGCCGTGAAAAAACTTTTGATGGTATTTTTCTGGATTCGAACTTAGAACCCCTTGCGCAGTAGTCCAACGCACTAACTACTGAGCCACGACACCCACGGTTTTTACTGTACTATAAAATAACGTACCAAGTTTTTGGCTAACAATGCATGTAACGGCACTTTGGTTGTTACATGCTTTAAGTAAAGTAAAACCCGAGCAATAGCATGCAGAATTTAAAAATTAAAAAAAAATTTACAAAGCAAAACTTAAAAAAAAAAAATTAAACTCATTTAGAAGCATAGAGCCAATATGTACGATACCTTCATGCAAATTATTTATTTTTCAAAAAATTTAAATCGAATGTAAATAGTAGCAGCAAGAGAAGAGAATGTAGCGAATTCCATGTGCTTTTCTAAAATCTGTAACTTGAGAACTAGTTGGCGGATCTGGATGAAACTTAGCTAATAGTAGCATCAGAATGATCTCCTGAAAAAATATTGGGATTACATGAATGCAGGGGGAGATATAGATATAGGATTTTTTTTATTTATTTCACAATCTACATAAAATTCTACGTGTCTCCATTTTTTTCATATTCTTAGCACTTAGGGGGGGGGACAACATTTTCAAATGTTTGGCAAGCTTATGTCTTCAACAAATTTTGTCAGAAAAAAATATTTCTCACATATGTATATGGAGCCCTTGCAACGTTTTCATTAATTTGATATGCTGATGATGGGGAGCAAAATATTTTTTTTTGCCCTTCACATAAGGTGCCCAAAAAAGTGCCCCCAAAATGAAATTCATTGGCACCATCTTGTGCGGGCTCTCATATAATGTATACATAGCGAAAGTTTCAGCTATCTGTCTGTAACGTGTCAAAAGTTACATGGCTGTGACAGACTGAACACTAAAAACAGATCGAACGAATTGAAACCCATTAGCAAATTTTGAATTTTTTTTATATTAGATACAGTTATATGAATTCTATGTTTAACGTAAGTAAAAAGGAGATACGAATGTACTTAAAAGTGTTGTGTCGAAAAGCATAAGCGATAAATTAACGATAATATAACAGCTTTTATCAAAAGTTTGGGAATAGGCGTCCTAAAGTTCAGGAAGTAGAAGCATGCACACACAGGCAGCCAGACAGAGGGACATTTGAGAATAGATTAATGTCTCGAATTCCGTTTTTTCCACGAAACCAATAATTGCTATATTATATGTAGGTGCATTAAAAAACTTATAACGGGTGATTCAGTTAGAGATACCTTTTTCAAAAGTTAAAAATAGTTAAAAAATGTATCGGGTTAATGGTATAACGAATCGTACTTTGGGTTAGGTAGACTATAACTTGCTCTAAGCCCACGAAACACATTTCCTGATAAAAAGGATAAATATGATTAAATTATTCGCCCTTTACATGCATATATGGCATCCTCCTATGTACATACTAGCATTACCAGATTCTTTTTGCTGCCACCCGGGACAAATGGGCAAATCACAGAAAAAAGTCGAGATTTCAAAATATTTCCCGGGACAAAATAAAAAACAATAATATACCTACCTACCCTAATACGAATACACACAATCGAATAGTTAAACAAACGAATTAAACAAACAAAAAAATACACTGATTTGACAGTTTTATTTTAACGATCCAGCTTCACTCTTTGGTGAGTACTTTCTTCTGTGAAAAACTACGAAAATTCTTCGTATGCGAACAGTTTTTCGTAGAAATTCGCTGTTTTGGGAGAGTACCCGAACGGTCTTGAAATCATAATGCAGTAATAGGTTGGTGAATATAAAAAGAATTTTACATTATATAATTTCTATGCAAATAAAAATATATAAAAAAATATGTAGCTGCCACACCCATCACTATTCAGAATAGTGAATTTCAGTTAAGAAATTCAAGTTTTGTGACAACTCTAATGAAATTCCTGCAATATCCAATCGCACTGTAAAAAAGAAATACATACATACAAAAATTTAAAACGTTCGTCCACAGGCAGAACAATAATTAGTAAACATTCTATTACGCTTTATGGCATTTTTATGAATCATCAACTATAAACTAATGCGGTGAATTCTACCACCTGCGCTAAAAACTAAAAAGAAACAAAACAACAGTGCAATAAAATCCTTCGCCTTCCACAAAATCGTAACACTTAAATCCAATGTGATGAACTACATACATATGTACATATACCCTCGTTCTACTGCATAGTAGAAGCACGTTATGTATACAGAGCAATGTCTTTTCATACACATAATTTACAATTTCCTTAAAAAAAATACCATAACCCCCAGCTAGGATACCTACTATTCTCAAACAATCCCCATATTTTGTACATTTATTTTATACTCTCTGTGTTTATATAAGCTTTTATTATTCTTCGTTGGAGAGCCCTTTTCACACAGAGTGGGTGTCTTTTTTTCAAATTTGAAATTTAAATAAAGTTCTGCTAGAGCTCTAGTTTGTTTGGGTGCAAATGGATAGAAATACGAGTTTAGTTGGTAATGTAACTTACCCGATCCATTTCGAATTCGCTGAATCCAACCGACAAGTACGTTACCAAAATGCACAAGCTCTGTGTGGGTACACCTTTGCCGCATAGTAAATGTCCGCCCAGTTGATTTAGAGCGGTCGATGGGAAGAGCTCATGTAATCCCAGGTGATTTAGTAGTGCCTACCCAAATGGGGGTTGCCAAGGAGTAGAAAAGAAGAAAAGCGCATAACATTAACATCCACACTCATAGGGGTTTGGTCACTACAGAACAACTTGAAAGGATGTACCTCGATTTTTTCGTTTTCAGCAGCCATTAATCGTAATGGTGGACTCATTAGGTTCGACAGGAAGGCAACGGGAGCTAGAAGGGATGCAGAGACGATTCGATCATTGTATTCGGGCCGTTCAGAGAGCATCACTAAAAAGATTGTCGATCCTTGAGAGTGGGCGACATAGTGCATCTTCTCGTGACCGGTTCTCTCGGTGACATAGTCTATGATCGATGGAAGATCATAATACCCGATCTCATGCCAGGTGAAGTTCCAAAAATTCGGCATAGATGAGTCCAATCCACTGTGACGCTTTGAATATGTAGTTCCACGTGCGTTGGGCAACCAAACGTCGTAGCCTCTCTCATGCAACATACATCCGAGGCTCCGCTCACGACCGGGAAGAATAAAATCAGCTGCAGATCCTATTAAGCCGTGCATAAGAATAAAAGGCTTCAGACGATTTGTTGCGTTGGAACTTTTCGGAGGAATTCTATGCATGGTAAGAATGTATCCATCTGGGGTTTTTATTTCATGAGTTTCACATATGTAATTATTCGATTCAACTATCTGACACACTAGATCTTTAGCACTCAGGGAACTGATAACACTTATAATGCAGGCTAGGATCAATATATTACTCATTTTAGTATATTTGCAAAATATTAGTTACACAATGAACAAATACAGACACTACCACATAATATCACACTGCTGTTGTTAAGTATCTCATGTGTTTTTTTTTTCTCGATTCGCGAAACACCTATGTATTTATCGTTTCTTAAGTTCGTGCGCTCAGTTTGACCGTCAACAATCATCTGAGACAGCAGATGTAAATTCGTTTCATACCACTTCCAACGATTATGCTTTGTTTATCTTCGTTGTCGTTTGGTCTTCTTTGCGGTGAACTACAGATACTTTGGCGAAGCCTACTAGGTATACTTGGAAGGTATCTCATATAATTCAGAGAGGTATTGAATAATTTTTGTGTGTGTTTACCTGTTTGTCGGTTGACAAAACTGTGTACCTGACGGATTGCTGCAGCGAGATATATTTGATCGCTGTTGTAAAAAAAAAAAAATACCAATATTGGATGGATTTCGTCAGTGTACATATGTACATACATAGTTATATGTATTTATGTATATGTTTGTCCGTCGAAATATTTTTGGAAATTCTTATCAAAAAACGAGAGTAAAAGTCTGAATCTCTGTGGTGTGGGTATGGTCAGTTTTTCGGCAGATACTCTCCATCCACCTGTCTGAATATTGCTCAGTAATCATCTCATTCAGCTTGAGGTGGCTTTGGTGGTGGTGTTAATAAGATTTTGTGGTCTCGGATTGTTGACTTTTGCGATAGTTTGATTGAGATTTGAAATTCAAAGTTATGGTATAACTATGTCATGGTTTCTGAATTATAGGTCTTCCGGTAGGTATACATGCTATGTAAAAACCCATTACTATATATATATAATATACACATATATGTATGTACATACACATATATGCATGTACATACACATACATATATGTATGTATGGATTTTTAAGAGCTAACATCTAGTTGGAGGAAGTTAGTTATATTTTTTTGATAAACGGATTCAAATTCGTACTCTGTTGTTGCAATTTGCAAGATGAATTAATTTCTAAGAGTGGGTGGAGAAATATATGAAAATCCTTTAGAAAATTCTAAGTAGGTATGTACAGTACTGAGAATAATTTTTCATACAACTCTGTTTTAAATAAAACAACAGGATTTTTTTAATGAAAACGGAATGTAATTAGATTTTTATATATAAAATAGGCGTGTTTTTTCCGTATTCTATATAGGCTTAAAATATATTTTCCATATTAAATACACTAACAACTCAACCTATATAGAATAACGAAATCTGGATAATTATGCAGCCTTATTTCCTTAGCCGCAATAAAAACTGTGCTCCCAAATTGTTTTATTTCGATTGTGTCGAAAAATGATATCGAAAATGTCAAAAATGATTGAACAGGCAGCAGTCATTCATAAAAAAAAAATTAGACCAAGAAAAAATGTGTTCTGAAGAGAAAATGTAAGTAAAACCTAAAATACAAAATTTATTTGCTATTTTATTGTTATTAGCAAACGGAAAATATGAGCAAAGGAGGAGGTGTTGCGATTGCTGAAATTAAAATAATTAAATATCAGTACAAAGTGCTTCCAAACTGCGATATTGAAATTCCTTAGCCCCGATAGGCGTTTTATTTGCAAATACTTTTTTAAGCCTATATAGGATACCAAAAAAACACGTCTAATATATTATTAAAACAAATGTCAGAAACATTTTTGAGTGCAAAAACAATAGAATATTAGAAAAGTAAACAATGTACTTGAGATAAATTTATTTAGTCTTCAAAAATGTGTGAGAAAAATTTTTCATACAAAGTTGAAAACTTTTATTAAAGTGTTATGTTTATTATTTTATCACCTATTATAAAGGCCCTTGTTTTTAATTACTGTTTTTTACCTACGTGGCAATGGACGTACAAGATTTTCTGTTATACTACGGCTCATGCTATTTCACTTTTCTTTGATTACTTCTTTTAGCTACAATTTTGTCCTAACTTTATGATTTCGCGTGTTTTTCGATCTAAATGTTTCCACAGATGGTTAATTAGATGGAGATGATGAACTTTAAGCTGGATTCTGAACAATTTGGGTCAGTTATAAAGCAACCAAGACCGAATATCATGTATCCTTTGCTTAGGATTGCTATCTTGGTTTGGTTAAATATCGCAAGCGTGACTATTTTTTCCAGCAGAAGCTACCAAATTTTGATTGATGGTGAACTATTGCTTGTGGAAAATATTTTTCTCAGCGAATTCTAGATTTCTCACGTCATAATATGCCATTGTATAGTAATTTAAAAAAGCTTTGAAGCGATAAGTAGATAACTATAACTACTAAGGCATTTATGTTTAATACTATCAGTCATTTTGTACTGTAAATATGTATTATATGTTAATAAATACTTAAAATTAATAAAAAATAGCTTAAAAAGGAACAAAACTAATCACAGGTTTTGAAAAAATAAAAGAAGAATAAAGAGAAAAGAATTATTGCAAGAATCGCAGAAGTCTTCCTTCTGTGCTTCTTCAAAAGTTTTGGAACAAAGTTTGGTACAAGACAAATGATACCATCTGTTGCATAAGTCGCACCCGATATTTTTCAATCCGTCATCTTCTGCGTACGTGTCCAGTTCATCCTCGCATTATCCACATTTGCGAAATTTGTCTGGAAGTTTAATTTTTCTTGTATTTTTCTAAATTGTTTGTTATTTTGTTTAATTTGACCGAGTTTTTTTCTGGTTGTTAGCTTCATTCCTTATTTCTTCTTTAATCCAATCTTGGTTCATATTAAACTTCCTAGTGAAATATGGATATTGGCGCTGTTCGCCCCAAAATCAGTAACTAACTATATAAAATCATCCTCAGACGTCATTCTTCTTTATTATAATTACTAAGAAAATATACAGTTGCTACCATAAGTAGGTTAAAAAAGTCAATAAATATTTGAAAGCAAAAAAAAAAAAAAAAATATTACCCTAATCTTAAATAATATAAAATTTATTAATGTAACATTAGTTATGTAACTCAGGACAAAAAAAAATCATTTCACCTTAAAAAATATACAAAATTAAGTTTCTATTCTTCGTGTTCTTATTTTAACGTATCAAAAGTAGGTTTGCAAGAAGTTAATGATCGCAGTGCCCCCTTTAATCGAGACATGTTAGCCAAACTTGTTGGCATACTACGGGTTTACTTTTTACACTCTTCGGGAGTTATTTTAGAGTCCATTCCGTTTCGATTAAGGACGATGAAGGGCAACAAAAATTATTTTGTTGAACATTTGAAAAATGTTGTTCCCCCACACTAGCGGCCAGACCATAAATGGTAAAAATTTGAAAAGAATCGGATATAAAAGAATTTTTGTAGATTGTGGAAAAAGTATGAAAATTTTTGTATCTTATATATTTTCTGAGAAAAATTAAAAAAATCGGATTTCTAGTTACCCCACTGTATCACCCTTCGATTCGATTTCGATTTTTCAAAAACTAAGTCATTTGCACGAATGGATCGTATATGTTAGCTCTTTGCTGCTATGCTTGTAAACTAGATAAGTTTAAAAAACTATAATTTTTTTTTAATTTGATTTTTCTTCAAATATATTTTTTTCTTAAATTTTTAAAACTCTAAATGCTGTATTCCTTTGCATGTCAAGTATTGCCAGGGTTTTATTTTACTTAAACCATTTAATAAGCAAAGTACCGTTACATGCATTTTTATCCAAAAGCTTGGTACGCTTAAACTAACTGAAATATGCAATTTTATCAAAATCGTTGAAACCATTTTGGAGAAAACTCCGTCTTTGTGAAAATGGCGCTACGTGAAGGAAATCTAAGAGTAGGGCTAGAACAAAAATTTCAATGTCCCCTTTAGTAGCCATGCAATAGCTCCCTTATATGAAGTTTGAAGTAAATTAATTCACTCGTCATACATACAGACAATAGAATCGGCAGACCCACTATAACGAGCTTCTCTATCAACGTAATTTCAGAATTGTTTGATATCTCGAGTTCCAATTTTTTCACGAATTCAATACATAAAACATGTATCATCGAAAGTTCAAGTTAAAATGGACTGGAATATCAGCACAGTATTACTATCACATACCTACGTACTTTTAATTTTACCATTTGATAGAGTTGTTTAGACATTACATTGTTCATATCAAACCAGTATTAGGTGTACCTACGTACTTTTAATTTTACCATTTGATAGAGTTGTTTCGACATTACATTGTTCATATCAAACCAGTATTAGGTGTACCTATGCAGGATATGGATAAATTGCCTTCTATTTAATGATAATATAAAATTTCCGGAACACTATTACACGAGGCCCTTCTCGCACTTTTTTTATATTTTGTTTTTTTTTGTTTTTGGACTTTGCGCGCAACATGGCCATTTTTGCTTCGATGGGGGCGTTGGGTCCTTGTTTTGTAATATGGTTCTTATTTTTGACACTGAAACTGAGGGATCAGCACTGGAAATTGATTTTATTTGCTTATCCTGTCGGTCTGATACTACGCAGAAGCAGTGTTCTCAGATTTTCTAAATGCCCCTTTTTTGTCTCATTTTTGCCTTTTTTCCGCTTTACTTTTGTCTATATTCCCCGCAATATTCCCCTTTTTAAACAAAGCACAGACATACATACAGAACATAGAGCCTTACCGAGGGGACCGTTGTTCCGATAAAAATCCGAAATATTAAACATGTACGATCGCACCGCGTATTGCCTTCATAGTATCCGTCTTTGCACAGAATATTAACACCCAGTCTCCTGAAGACATACAAAACTAAAGCAACTTAAACACAGACAACAAACACATGAGTAAAATTGCTTAAATGAAAATATATTCCTTAAATTTTTTATGTAGGAATGGAGTGGTTACATTCCAAAATTAGATTATGACAAAAAATCCATTTATTTATAACAAAAACAAAGAAAAAACAAATAATACTAAAATATGCCGATTTTCAGCTGGACAAAACTAAAGCAACTCCATACCAAAATTGTATTTATATTCAAATTCGTTGTGTTAAACTCAATATTTTAATGCAAAAACATTATTTCAGATCATCGCTGCACACCTGCTAGGCATACTCTCCAAAATATTTTAAATTATGGAACTGGGGATATTATTCCATGCTTCCTTGACTTGAGTCGATATGTATCCCGAACTATTCTCCGATCTACGATCTCCAAGAGGTTTTCTATAGCATAAAGTTCCGGAGAACATTCCATAATCCCAAATTTTCTATCCTGAAACCAATTTGTTTACAAGTTTTGAGGTATGTTTAGGTGCGGTATACTGTGGATTTCAAAGGCAACTCCTCTTCGACATGTGGCAGCATAACGCCTTACAGGATAGTTTTGTACACAAATCGGTTCATAATTCCATCTATTTTATGGATTGGGCCAATTCCATATCCATGGAAGCATCTCCGGACCATGACATAGCCTCCTCCATGTTTGACCATACCCATCGAATATTGAGAAGTAGGTGCTTCATTGCTGAGCCGTCAAAGACGTCGAAATCCATCCAATCTCTTAATATTGAATTTGTATTCATCAGAGAATAGAGCTGTCTTCCTTTTAGACTTTGTCCAGTTGATGTGGCCAGTTGTAAATTTGAATTAAGCCGTTCTGTTTTTGACCAAAATAAAAGGTTTCTTCACGACACTGAAAAATGAAAGACCACCATTCACTGCCCTTCGACGAATCGTTCTGGTGCGGATATTCATGTTCATTTCGTATCTCAACTCTCAGATGACATGAATAGATTGCTCTTAATCTTTCTTATCACATATTTATCTTCCCGGTGCGTCCTAACTCCTGGCCTGCCCCCTCGATGAATCATTTTGACGGATTTGCTGGCCTTATAATATTTAATTAAACGACGTTTCACTGATTTATGAGTAGAATATAGCATAGATTTCCTTGTGTGCTTCCATATTCAAAATCAGAATTTTTTTTTGCCCGTTCAGAATACTATTCCTTGCCATTCTTACAAAATAAGTTACGAGCTGTTTTTTATGTCTTCTGCAGCAAAATTATACACGAAAATCGTCCAATTTTTTCTTATTTGTTCATTGGCAGCATTTCTATAGCAGTAAATACTCAAAACAACGGTTACTTTTTGTTTACCGTAACAGAAAATCGTTTTTTGAAGAAAGAAACGAAAAGTTGCTTTAGTTTTGGCCAGCAGAAAATGGACCTTAATTCAGTTTTGTATTTATTGTTTTTTTTTAATTTACTCATAAGAGTGTTTACTGATTCTATATATTAATCTATAATATTCAGAGATATCGGGAAAAATAAATATAAAAATATTCTGCTTCATAAGCACTTGTTAAATCCTAAAACAATTGTGTGGTGTATTAGTTGCTTTAGCTTTGGCCAACACTGTATGTAATTTCAGTCAAGACTCAAGTCGTGAAATTAATATGTCTCGTGTAGATCGCACTTTTATGGACTTGACTTGCAGTCGGACATCTAAGACAGCCTTTCTGTATTGTCTTCTCTGTGGACATCTACCCTGACTGAAATTTGACATTTGAATTTTGGCAGTCATTTTTTTATAAGAAAAAAACGTTTGTTGTGATTTATTAGTGCTTTCCAGACATGCAAAGATGGCAAATTTTTGATTTTCAGAAACAGAAACAATAAGTTTTTTGATTTTTTAAAAGCAGTTTAGCTTGTTTTCTGTTGACCACATGTTGGAGAATGAAAAGTCATAACAAAATGCGTCCACCCAATGGCATAAAAGTCTGGCAGACTAGAAGCCTGACTGAAATTTCTGCCTTTTTTCAGACTCGTGGAGTCGCAAGGTAACAGACATATTAGGGATGGACTTGACATGAGACATGAATTTCGATTGTTCCAATCCAAACGGATTACGGATTGATAAGGTTTATATATATTCTATTTTTTCGGCGCCAGTATGCGGATGATAGAAAATGAATTCTATAAGTTTTGTAAACTTGTCATCATCTAATTTTGTGGACAACAGATCCCTCAAAAAAAGAAGAGTTTACATTTGTCATAATATGAGCTATTGGATAGGTTCAGTGCGTAATTTACTTTTTTACGCTTTTCGGTGTAGCAAATCATTCCTTGAGAACGAAGATTTAAACGTCTTGGTGACTTATTATAACAATATTTTGTGATATTTCAAATATCCATTTTTCCATTTTTTTAAGACAGATTCCCCTTTTCCCCTTTTCCGATCAAAAAGCGAAATATTACAGATAGACCACATAAAGGATATATATAAATGATCAGCATCACTAGCCGAGTGGATTGAGCCATGTCCGTCCGTCCGTCTGTGTGTCACCAGTTTTTGGGCAATACAAGTGTAAAATTTTCCGAATCCGCCCACCGACACGCCCACTTTTCAAAAAATTCACTTTTTTCAGTATTTTCATATGAAACTCGAAAAAGCTTACTTAAGTTAATAGGTAGATACAGTTCTACTCTACAAATCTTATATACATTATATCTGTGGCAATAAGTTGAAGTAGCTTATGTCTAATTTTTCAGTAGAGGCAAAAGAAGTTTTAAAAATTTGTTTAAAAAAAAGGGCTGAAGCTAGGACCATAAAAATGGATCACAAAATAGAATTAAATAAAATAGAATTGATAGAAATAGATATTCGACCACGCCTACATTTTAGGGACGTTTTTGTCAAAAAACTGTTTTTGACGTTTTTATTTGAACATCACTTCTAAGGAACAAAATACAGTATATATTGACAAAAAATTAAAATCCGCCCACTACCACACCCACTAATTGAGAAAATTCATGCTTTGGAGTAATTTGATAAGAAATTGAAAAAAAAGTTTGTATACAGGAAAGTGGTAGGGTATCATACGATCCGCTCTAGACGGATTGTAGCCTTATCATATGTTTGGTTTCTACTCTGCTGGAAGGCGTCCTTTGCGAAAATCCGAATTCCTACCTAAGGTATTGACTTCTCTTTGATAAGAAGCTGACAATGTGTCCATAGGTTCAATCGCACTATTATATTGGTTTGTCCTAAAATTTCCTGAATTCTCTCTATTCCGTAATATACCTGAATTGTTATTCCTCCATGTACCAGAATAATTATTACTATTTCTAAATGAACCTGAATTATTGTTATTACTTCTAAATGCACTTGCATTGTTGTTGTTATTCGTGGATGGAATATCGTTATAATTACTGACTGTATTGGAATTATTGTTATAATTGTTGTACCTAGAATTATTGTTGCTACGGTTTTGGTTACTACAAAACTTTTTGTGCGCGTATCCCGTTTCGTGCAAGATTTGGATAGCCTCCTCTAATTTTTTTGAATTTCTGCAGTAGAGTAACCCTTTCATGGGTTCTGGTATTTTATTAATAAATAATCTGAGTGCTGTCTTACAATTCTGTTCCATTTCTGTGGAGTCATTAGCTCTGTCAATCTTCGTCTTCTTATTTAACCTTCTTAGTACACGTTTAAGGTTGTCATAAAACTCCTGGCAATTATTCCTAAACTCGAATCCCCTTAGATCGTCTTATAGTTGTTCTGCAGTCTTTCTATCACCAAAATATTAATAGAATACATTTTTTACACCCTCCCAATTTGTAACACAATTGAGCTCTATCGCTTCTCGGGCTTTCCCCACTATTCTATTTTTTTTTATACATCGAAAAATATATTCTGACTAGTTTGATCATATTTCCCAAAAGTTAGATATATTCTGTCAACCAGGTCAATGAAGTTACACAAATCGTCTCTGTTACCATTAAAAGAAGGCAGATTACTTAAATATTTTATTGGATCTATAACTAAACTCACTACTGGTGTTGATGTTGTTGCTGGATTGGTCGGCATTGTTTCTTCTTCTGATGATGATGATGTATGCTGGAATTCGTAAGTCCTCTGTCTATCAAATATTTCCTTCCTTTTTCGAACACGCTGGTTCCTTCGCTTTGGAACTTGGTGTCTTCCCTCTTGTGGTTTCTCCACAATTGCTATTCATACCCTATCCTAAGGGTATATTAAGTTTGATACATAGTTTGTAACATAGAGAAATATTGCACACAGACCCAATTAAGTATATATACAAATGATCAGTATCAATAGCCGATTCGATGGAGCCATGTCCGTCCGTCTGTCACCAGCTTTTGGGCCTTAAATTTTGAGCTAGGACAATGAAACTTTGAACAGAATAAGTGTAAACATTTCCAAAATCCCCCCACTGACACGCTCACTTTTCGAAAAATTGTATATCTATTGTATAGCTATCTACTTACTCTACAAATTGTCCATACATTATTTATGGCCACGCCTACTTTTTAGGGGCGCGTTTCTTTTAAACTGTTTTTCTGTGGTTTAATTAGAATAATATCACTTCTTAGGAACAAAATTTACTTACTTACTTAAATCCTGTATCCCCTTGTGGGCCCTAGGGCCTCTACAACGCCTACGCGCCATCGTGTGCGGTTTCTGGAAATATGCCTCAGCTCACCCCAACTCTTTCCCAGTTGCCCTGCTTCCTTCTCCACTGTTCTGCGCCACGTACTCCTAGGACCGCCGCGTATTCTACCATCCTGGGTAAGTGGGTTCCATTGCATCCCTTGGCTAGCTATGGATCTGTCACCCTTTCGGAGTGTGTGACCAATCACTGCCACTTTCGTCGTCGTATGGTTGTGCCTATAGGTTCATGGCCCGTTCTCTGATAAAGCTGTTCGTTAGAGATATGGTTTGGCCAGAATATCCTTAAGATGTAGCGTAGGCACCTATTGACAAACGTTTGCAGCTTCCTAGTGATAGTGACGGTCACTCTCCAGGTACCACATCCATAAAGCAGCACGGATTCAACGTTGGAACGGAACAGTCTAATTGCATTACTTTGTCAAACTGTGGATAGCATCCCAAACGCAGATTTTGCTTTACCTATTCGGCTGGCTATATCCAGTTCGGTTCCGCCATCGGTTGAGACAATACTCCCAAGGTATTGGAAACTCTCTACTCTCTCAACTATTTGTCCAGCAATGCATACATGAGTTGATGAGTTCGGTCTCAGGCTGATTATTTTTGTTTTTGCCGAGTTGATTTTCAGCCCAACGATGCCTGCTTCCCTCTCCACATTGGCTGTCATTTGGTGAAGGTCCATTATTTTAGCAATTAACAACAAAGTTTAATATATGTTGAACAAATTTCAAACTCTGCCCACTTAGTGAGAAAATTTGTGTTTTGGAGAAGTTTTATAAAATATTTGAAAAAAGTTGATTAAGGAAGTATATTGGCGGAAGAAGGAGCTAGTATGTGCATAGGAAAGGGATAGGGTACCATACGATCGATTAAGAATCACTGACTAACTGTTTTTATTTTTCTTTCACACGTCTGATGGGGTTTTTATTGTGAACTTCCTTTCTTTTGAAAATGCACTCTAATGACGAAATTTTCGGTCCGTTTCAGAAATATCTATTCTTCACTTCAACTACTAACTTTTTTATTCGAAGTTTAGCACTGTATTAGAAATATTATTATTAATCACTAAATTTCTTGTTCGAAGTTTAGCACTGTTTTAGAAATATTATTGATTACTAAATTTCTTCATCGAAGTTTAACACTCTTGCTCGAGCTACAGGCCACAAATCTGTGGGAAAGGAATACAGGAATTATGTGTTTAGAAATTCTATCTGCGCGTGTCTATGTTTAGAATTCTGTCTGCGCAAAAATGCAGTGTATGCGAAATTTGAAACGGCATGTGGATTATGCATGCTCGTGTGTCGAGTCATGTGAACTCCACATGTTATTGGTGTGAGAAGGGGTGGGAGAGGGACACTTTCGTTAGGAAGTGCTGCTGCCAATAGCAAACAGTGATTAATTAGGGAAGTGGGGGAAAACGGGTGTGGCGAAGGGTAGTGAAGTCTCTGACGTAACTGTTCGAATAAAAACGTCAAAAACCGTTTTTTGACAAAAAAAAATGCCCCTTAAATGTAGGCGTGGCCGTATACTTTTTATGGAAGATATGTCGGGTAAAAAAATATCTACCTATTTGCTTAATTAAGTAAGTTTTTTCGAGTTTCATATGAAAATACTGAAAAAAATTAATTTTTTTAAAGTGGGCGTGTGAAAAATTTTTTTTTACACTTGTATTGCTTACTTTTGCAAGGACCACGTATACAAAATTTCATCGACCTAGCTCAAAATTTAAGGCCCAAACAATCCATGATAATTTATATATACATATACATACTTTATTGGGTCTATCTGTAATATTTCTCTATGTTACAAACTATGTATCAAATTTAATATACCCCTAGGATAGGGTATAAAAAACACACAAAAACAAAAAAAACATATCCTACATATACAATATAAAAACAAATTGTCCAAACACAAAAACAAGAAAAAAACAACATCCAAAAAAAATAAAAAAATGGAAATGCTTCACTTCGCCTAGACCGAACCGTGTGATACCCTATCCCATTCCTAAATAGCAATGTAAGTAGCCTTTTCCTCAAAAAACTTGCCTAAATTTATATATAATTTATTATAAAATTACTTCATAAGAATTTTATTTCAATAGTGGGCGTGGTAGTGTTAAATTTTTTTAAATATTTTAAGATATACTCAAGCCTGCTTCTAAGGATTGATATTATTTTATTGAAATCTATGAAAACCAGTTTTTTTTAGAAAAACTCCCCTGTGAGTTTTTTCGAGTTTCATATAAAAGTAATCTCATTAAAAAAGAAAGAATGGTCAGATTAACCAGCGCAAGAACTAATTGGGATAGCTTCAAAAAATATATAGAAGAAAATATCGATCTGAGGGTATCTCTTAAAACACCGTATGAACTTGAAATAGAAGTTGATCGGTTCGTTGAAATCTTACAAAGTGCCGCGTGGAAAAATAATCCAAAGCAAAACAAAACGCTGGTCAGTAATGTTCAAACTTATCCCGTGGAAATACAAGAGATGATTAAGGAAAAGAGAAAAGCGCGTAAGAAATGGCAACAAAGTCGGGCTCCGCAGCATAAATCACACCTTAATCGTTTGTGCAACTCACTAAAAAAGGCTATTAAAGATCTAAGAAATAAAGAAATAGAAACTTACCTTGAAAGCTTATCGGCAGAAAAAGATTCGAGTTATTCGCTTTAGAAAGCTATAACAGATATTAACCAGTGAAAAATGCTACAATCCGCCTGGAGCGAATCGTATGATACCCTATCCCTATCTTATTTGGTCGTATCAGTGGGCGGTGGAAAATGTATTCACAAAATTTTCTATTTTGCCCTATAAACTAATATTTGTACTCGAAAATTAATTGTTGAAGTAAACGCCCCTCAAAAATGGGCGTGGCCATATACAATGTATGGACGATTTGTAGACTAAGTGGATATCTACATATTTGCTCAAGTAAGTTTTTTCGAGTTTCATATGAAAATAGTGAAAAAAATAGATTTTTTTGAAAAGTGGGCGTGTCAGTGGGCGGATTTTAAAAATGTTTACACTTGTATTGCTTACTTTTCCAAAGACCTCGTATACAAAATTTCATCAACCTAGCTTCAAATTTAAGGCCCAAAAACTGGTGACAAACGGACGGACATGGCTCAATCGACGCCGACGCCTATATCCATATTCGACTAGAAAATAGAAAGAGTCTTATCATATATAAACTAAGATTGGATTAAAGAAGAACAAAGAATAAAATTAACAACCACAAAAAAACTCCATCAAGTTAAACGAAATAACAAACAAATTAAAAAACATATCAAAATGCTACAATCCGTCTGGAGCGGATCGTTTGATACCCTATCCCTTTCCTACACACATAGCTTCTTCTTCCACCGTATATTGGAGCTTAAGCAACTTTTTTCAAATATCTCATAAAATTACTCCAAAATACGAATTTTCTCAATAAGTGGGCATGGTAGCGGGCATATTTCAAACATTTTTCAACATATACTGCATTTTGTTTCTAAAAGGTGCTATTATTTTGATTTAACTGTCGAAAATCAGTTTTTGGACAAAAACGCCCCTAAAACGTAGGCGTGGCTATACACAATGTATGGAAGATATGTCGGGTACCAAAATATCTACCTATCTGCTTAAATAAGTTTTTTCGAGTTTCATATAAAAATACTTTAATAAGTGAATTTTTTTTAAAAAAGGGCGTGTCAGATTTAACCGGTGAAAAAATGCTACAATCCGCCTGGAGCGGATCGTATGATACCCTATCCCTATCTTATTTGGTCGTATCAGTGGGCGGTGGAAAATGTATTCACAAAATTTTCTATTTTGCCCTATAAACTAATATTTTTACTCGAAAATTAATTGTTGAAGTAAACGCCCCTCAAAAATGGGCGTGGCCATATACAATGTATGGACGATTTGTAGACTAAGTGGATATCTACATATTTGCTCAAGCAAGTTTTTTCGAGTTTCATATAAAAATAGTGAAAAAAGGTGATTTTTTTGAAAAGTGGGCGTGTCAGTGGGCGGATTTAAAAAATGTTTACACTTGTATTGCTTACTTTTCCAAAGACCTCGTATACAAAATATCATCAACCTAGCTCAACATTTAAGGCCCAGAAACTGGTGACATACGGACGGACGGACGGACATAGCTTAATCGACTCGGCTAGTGATGCGGATCATTTATATATATACTTTATTGGGTTTATCTGTAATATATCTCTATGTTACAAACTATGTATCAAACTTAATATACCCTTAGGATAGGGTATAAAAGCGCTTAAAAACGGTTTCTCCGATTTTGTTTAAGTTTCATATTCCGGTAAAATTATACAAGTTGCCTCCGACATTTTTGGGCAAAAGCGTTAGTAACGGTACTTTACTTAGAGCCAAATTGGTAAAAAAAGTGATGTGCTTGGAATCGGCTAAAACGATTTTATCTAAACGTCACACTGAAGCCAGCTTAGAGACATGCTATAAGATGGCTGAGCTATAATATTTTGGCCAAAAATTGTTATAACGGCACTTCATTTGCTTAAAAGGCGGTTTGTTAGGAAACGTATGAATTGGTATGAAAAGAGGTATACGGGTTGACCAGCTTTGATTTCGTAAAGAAGGAACTGTTTGTTTTTTTTTTGTCATTGGGTATCGATTATTATATAGGATTAGTAATGGGACTTCAAAAATTCTAGGATATGCAACGTTTCATTATAGAATGTACAATTGAACTTTTTGCTTTGCTATGACTTCGCTAAATATCATATTTGACGATTCTAAGTTTTATTGTCAAAAGTGGTGAATTTTGTGCGCACGTAGCTTAAGAAGAATAACTGGTGTCACGTGTGTAAGGCATAATAAACTATGCCGTACGATGGACAAAGTTCTAATAAGGTTATAACAAATTATTGGGGTTGTCCTGAATACCAAAGCATGAAAATAGCAAATCTGGCTCGTAAACAAAAGCGCGTGGTGAAAGTCCCACACGGTTCCGCTCAAACACCAGCCGTAACTCCCCAATTTACCTACGCCCAAATGGGGTCAGGTAGGATGAGCACTGTACAGAAGGTAGCTGCACAGGCCCAAGTGCCTAAGGCACCTAAAGCTCAAGGCGACTTGCTGACCATCCTGCTCCAAATTCAGGGGCAGGTTGGTCAGTTCCAGCGCCAATTACTTGAGCAGGCGAACCACCAGATCTACGCGCTTCTGCCGAACCTAGCGCAACTTCATTCGTAATGGGTACAGCTGCGAATGGGGAATCCGTTGTCGTGCGTGCTCAGTATCGCTAATGGAAAACACCTTTTGCTTTTCGCTCTTTTTTTTCAGTTCAAGTTGGAACCATCGATAGCTAGTTTGCACAAACACCATTTCCTGCTTCTTGACCCTCGTACCGTTGCGAAACAACATTGCTGCGTAAGAGAAATAATATTATTGTAATTGACATTAATATTATTTCACACAGGGCAACGGTTTTGATGGGTCAATCCACGGAAATGCGCTTGTGCCAAAACTGGGGCACAACACCCTTGCGGTAAATGTGAATTCAAAGAATTCGCTTTTTGAGTTGCTCGACGACCAAAGCCCTGATGTGTGTCTGGTTAGCGAAACAAAGCTAACCCAGAAACGCAAGTTACGGCACAGTAAATATAATATCGAAAGAAGACACCGACCCAATTCCAGTCGTGGAGGCGGTGTTGCGATCTTCATTCGAAAGGAACTAAGGTATAAGGCCGTGTACAGTGGTGAAGTGCGTAGGTAGGCATCCCTCTCCGTAGTGGAAAGAAGATGTTTGTGGTCTCACTTTATGCCCCTGATGTTCCTCAATCTACATCATTCATGTCCCAGCTCCAAATCTCCTCATGGCCGGAGATTTGAATGCCAAACATAGAGATTGGGGAAATCAAACACCAAATACTATAGGGAACTCACTACTCAATTGATAAGGTCAACACAATGTCGAGTTTCGGCTCGATTTGAAAGCTACAGATACAGTCCGTCGTTTCCCAGAAGCGGCTCCTATGTGGATCTACTCGTGAGAATACTGGCTTCACTAGGTTCAATGATGACAATGTTGCAAACAATGTCATTGCCATTGAAGCGATTCATCCCCCTTACATATCTAAGGTAGAACTTCAAGCGATCTTCGAATCACTGAGAAAGAAGAAATCAGTGGGAATTGATGGAATATCGAACATTTTGCCTTGACATCTTGCTCTAGTAGCGGTAGACATTTACGCCACCCTGTTCAACAATGCACTGAATAATGTCCATTGGAAAACAGCGTTGGTTCAGCCGATCCCAAAAAGGGGAAAAGACAGTTCCAATCCGGCAAATCTCCGGTCCATAAGTCTCCTTCCGAACATCAGCAAGGTATTCGAGAAAGTGCTACATAGAGCAATGATAATGTGGGTTGAGGAAAATAAAATTGTTCCGGATAACCAATTCGGTTTTAAGGCGGGGAATGATGCAATTCATGCCGCGTCTATGCTCGTGTCGGATATCCAATGGTACAAAAGTAAGAAACAAAAAGTTGAAGATCAACAAAAAAATGCCCGTTGGCAACCAAAAAAAAAAAAGACAAAAACATAAAAATTGTCTGTTGGCAAGCCTGCTGGCAAACAAAACAAAAAACAATTAGCCGTTTAGTTTATTTTAAGGTAGTATGTAAGCTTATTTAGGTTTTAAGTAGTATAGGTCTTTTTTACATACCTAATTAATGTCCTTGTCACTAAGTTTTTCTTACTTTCTTAATCAGTTTATATTCATTCAATAATTACATTAGTTAGATTAGGTCGAAGACATAGGATAAGCATGAAGTTTAGCTTAGAGCTCGCACAGAGCCAGTAAGTTATTATAAGAAAGTTAAGTTATTTAAGCTAGTTTTAAGCGTTTTTGTCTAGCATTTAAGTTTTCTTGATTCATATAAATAAAAACTTTTTGGAAAAAAAGAAGATGAGAAAATCCGATTGTTGTACCCTATCCCAAGGGTATATTAAGTTTGATACATAGTTTGTAACATAGAGAAATATTACAGATAGACCCAATAAAGTATATATATAAATGATCAGCATCACTAGTTTTATTATGTGCTGTGTTATGTGCCAATTCCTATATCATTCAATTCATCGATTATCCATTAATATACATATCTAGTTCAATTGACTAAAACATTTCCGAATCATGTCAGTGCTTTTTACGGGACAATACGAAAAACAATATCTATGTTACTTATAGCTTAAAGTTGCTTTATTTTAAGTGTCACCGAAAATACTTAAGTGAATTATGTAACTTGTCTGCTAATGTAGTGAAACATGTTAAAGCACTGAAACAAGATAAGTATCTAGGTATATAAACTTTGTTTTCCATTTGATCGTCTCATAAATTTCGGACTAAATAACATTAAAACTTCTCAAGTCTCAACATTAAACTTTAATAGATCAATTTAACGTTAAACAATTAATTCACCTCTACATCGTTTAAATAATCTTTTTAAAATTCAAAGCACACGCCATTTAAACGCAACCTTCCGTTTAATAAACAATTTGTGAAAAAAAATGCTTATGACAAATTTTAAATCCGTCTGCAACGTACCAGAAGCAATGTTGGTAATTAACTTTAATTCAAACTTCAAACTTTAATTGTTGTGTCAATTTTAATTAGTTTTAAATAAAAACTAGACAGAAAAATGCTACAATCCGTCTGGTGCGGATCGTGTGATACCCTATCCTATTTCTAAGTGTTTTTCTTTTCCAAATTATTCCAAAACATGAGTTTTCTCAAGAACTGGGCATGGTATTGGGCGGATTTTGAATTTTTTTCAACAAATATCACTACGAAGTGATATTCTTAAGAAATTAAGAAATCTCTACATATTTGCTTAAGTAAGTTTTTCCGAGTTTCATACAAAAATACTGAAGAAAATTAATTTTTCGGAAATTTTTACACTTGTTCTGTCCCGATGTCCAAAGACCTCGTATACAAGATTTCATCAACCTAGCTCAAAATTAAGGCCCTTAAAACTGGTGACATACGGCCGGACAGACGGACGGACATGGCTCAATCGACTCGGCTAGTGATGCTGATCATTTATATATATACTTTATGTGGTCTATCTTCAATATTTCTCTATGTTACAAACTATGTATCAAACTTAATATACCCTTGTGATAGGGTATAACCAGTGAAAAAATGCTACAATTCGCCTGGAGCGGATCGTATGATACCCTATCCCTATCTTGTTTGGTCGTATCAGTGGGCGGTGGAAAATGTATTCACAATTTTTTCTATTTTGCCCTATAAACTAATATTTTTACTCGAAAATTAATTTTGAGGTAAACGCCCCTAAAAAGTGGGCGTGGCCATATACAATGTATAGACGATTTATAGATTAAGTGGATATCTACATATTTGCCTAAGTAAGTTTTTTCGAGTTTCATATGAAAGTAGTGAAAAAAGGTTATTTGTTTTTAAAGTGGGCGTGTCAGTTGGCAGATTTTAAAAATGTTTACAATTGTATTGCTTACTTTTCCAAAGACCTCGTATACAAAATTTCATCAACCTAGCTCAACATTTAAGGCCCAAAAACTGGTGACAGACAGACGGACGGACGGACATGGCGCAATCGACTTGGCTCTTGATGCTGATCATTTATATATATACTTTATGTGGTCTATCTTCAATATATCTCCATGTTACAAACTATGTATCAAACTTAATATACCCTTAGGATAGGGTATAAACACGTCCGCAATACTGAAGAACCTAGTCCAGCAAAAGAAGCCAAATGCGCTCAATTTCGACGAATAAGTGGATGCATTAAAAGACCATTTTGCCCCGAGAGTCAACATACGGGCAGAAGGATACAAGTTCAACAAGTCGTTTCAGCAGGAGGGGGAGTGTATTACCGGTTTTATCATTCGTCTAAAATCCATATGAGCCACATATGGTTTTGGAAAATATTTTTAAGAAATACGTTTAGTTGTGTCATCGAAATGCTCTGACTCGTATGTAGCGCCTCAAGTTTTATCCCTTATCCAATTAAAGTCAAAAGTAATAGACGATGCCCTTGCAGACCGCTTTATCGCCGGTATTCGCTCCGAAGAAATTCAGCGAACCCTACTAAACGATTCAAAGCTTAACTTCGAAAAATGCTGCGATTTAGCTCTCACCATGCACATGCTATTCCACCACATGGATCAGCAGAGGTATGTCAGAGAGTTACAGAAGCGTATCAGTCATCGTCATCGTCCAAGAGCGAAAACCGTCAAGCAGCTCAGTCCAAACCAGTCGTCAGCGGAACAAGTGTTTGTCATTGATGCGGGCGGCAGCATAACCCGAACAAATGCCCAGCCACCAATTGGAAGTGTTTTACCTGCAACCGCATGGGTCATACATCAGTTGTATGCAAGTGCTAATCCTAAGTACAGGCAAGCAGTAAAATCAATTGGAGAGGTGAATGCAGTGGAGCCAGATCGGGCTATTTATGAGCTACAAGTTAAAGGGCAAAGTCTAAGCATGGAAAGTATAATAAAAAGTTTTAACATATTAAATTACAGTCAGTTACAAGAATTGTGTTCAGTTACAGGCCAGAGAATATTGTGCAACGGAAAAATCAAAGTCTGTGTGGAGTTTCGCGATAAAACGCATGAGTTGGAGTTAATTGTTATCGACACATCAAAGGAATTTTAGCCACTCCTAGGCCGATATTGGTTAAATTGCTTAGTACCGAACTGGAGAGAGAAGTTACTCGGAAGTTATAGTGAGTTAAAAGACATTAATGTTGTGTCGAATGATTTTTTTTATGTAATTAAATAGCAGTTCCAGATTATTATTGATCGCCAGCAGAATCAGGCAATTGAGGGTTTTATGGTAAATATTATTTTAAGAGGAAATATTACGCTAGTATTTCATAAGCCATACAACGTGACCCTTCGAATTGAAGATAAGGTAAGAGAAGAATTAGATCGGTAAGTTAAGTTAGGAATACTAGTGCCAGTAAAGCACAGTGCTTGGGCAAGTCCAATTGTTTGCTTTCCAAAGCATCGGGTGAAATTCGCTTGTACGTCGATTTCAGTGTTACCTAAATAAATGTATAGTTACGGAACATTACCCTCTTCCCCTCATTGATGAAATATTTGCCTCGTTGGCAAATTGCAAAATATTTTCAGTTTCCTGATAGGTTAGGAGCTTATCAACAATTGATTGTATCAGAGTCCGGTCGTGAATCGCTTACAATAAACACATTTAAGGGACTATTTCAGTTGCAACGTTTGCCCTTCTGGTTGAAAAATACGCTCTCCGCTTTTCAATCGGTCATGGACCAAATGCTTATGAATTTAGATAACGTATTTTGCTTTTTGGATGATATTTTAGTTGGGGGAAGGGATTACGAGGAGTGTAAAGAGAATGTATTAAAAGTATTAAACATACTTAACGAAAATAATGTTGAAATAAATGAAAAGAAAAGTAAATTTTTTGTTTAAACGGTGGAATATTTAGGTCACACCCTCTCGAATGGACAAATTCGTCCAAATTCAGAAAATATGCAAGAAATTGAGAAAGCCAAACAATGTACAACAGCTGCAGTCGTTTTTATACCCTATCCTAAGGGTATATTAAGTTTGATACATTGCAAACAGGCCCAATAAAGTATATATATAAATGATCAGTATCAATAGCCGATTCGATTGAGCCATGTCCGTCCGTCTGTCTGTCACCAGTTTTTGGGCCTTAAATTTTGAGCTAGGATAATGAAACTTTGTATGCGAGGTCTTTGGATATCGGGACAGAACAAGTGTAAACATTTTCAAAATCCGCTCACTGACACGCCCACTTTTCGAAAAAATCGCTTTTGTACTTTCTTGAAATAATTTTTTTTTTATACCCTATCCTAAGGGTATATTAAGTTTGATACATAGTTTGTAACATAAAGAAATATTGCAGACAGACCCAATAAAGTATATATAATATAAATGATCAGTATCAATAGCCAATTCGATAGAGCCATGTCCGTCCGTCTGTCCGTCTGTCCGTCTGTCTGTCACCAGTTGTTGGGCGTTAAATTTTAAGCTAGGTCAATGAAACTTTGTATGCGAGGGACAGAACAAGTGTAAACATTTTTAAAATCCGACTACTGACTTCTTCAGTAGTTTTGTATGAAACTCGGAAAAACTTACTTAAGCAAATCTTTAGAGATTTCCTTACTCTACAAGTCTTCCATACATTGTATATGACCACGCCTACTTTTTAGGGGCGGTTTTCTTAAAAACACACTTTTTCGGCGTTTTCGTTGGAAAAATATCACTTCGTAGGAACAATACTTAACATATGTTGAAAAAATTTCAAAATCCGCCCACTACCATGGCCAGTTCTTGAGAAAACTCATGTTTTGGAATAATTTGAAAAAGAAAGACACTTAGAAAAAGGGTAGGGTATCACACGATCCGCACCAGACGGATTGTAGCCTTTTCATATGTTTTTATTTCGATTTTATTCGAACTGGTTGTGTAAGAAATTACCCTGCACATTCCTGGTGGGATATGTGTTTCGGTTTTATTCGAACTAGTTTCTGGTGTGTGAGAATTTTCTTTTGTGTGAACAGCTAAAATGAAGTAATTTGTATTGTTAGAAAATAATTTCGTTTAGACAGCACAGCGTCTAGAAATCCATTTTTTTGTTCTACAATGCGTCGCCCCCAAGGCGTTGACGCCCTGTGCATTTGCACATTCTGCACATATGGTAGGTCCGGCCCTGTCTATTTAAATTGTTTAAAATTTTTGGATTACCTAAAGAAATCGTATCCGACAATGGTCCATCATTTGGATCATTAGAATTTTTAAAATTCAGTAAGGAGTATGAAATTAAGGCAAGTAAATCACCACCATATCATCCTCAGAGTAATGGTTCTGCTGAGCGAAATGTGCAGACAGTAAAAAAAGCATTTGAAAAGTTTTATTTGGGAAATAAACATAATCTCACGTATTCCAAGTTCCTATTCTTTCAACGAAATATTCCATTTGCTCCAGCAAACAAAACTCCAACGGAACTGATGATTTTTATACCCTATCCTAAGGGTATATTAAGTTTGATACAAAGTTTGTAACATAGAGAAATATTAAAGATAGACCAAAACATATGAAACTGCTACCGTCTGTTCGTCCGTCCGTCCGTCTGTGTGTTACCAGTTTTTGGGCCTTAAATTTTGAGCTAGATCAATGAAATTTTGTATTCAAGGTCATCGCAGAAGTAAGCAATACAAGTGTAAACATTTTTAAAATCCGCCTACTGACACGCCCACTTTTCAAAAAATTCACTTTATGCAATATTGTACATATATATATTTATTTTTTTTGTATGAGGGTTCGCTGGGAGGGAAAAGCATCGAAAGACATTGCAGAGCTAGAACGCGAGGGATGCTTCTGCAATAGTGAGGGACTTTAACCCATCTATAATAAACCTCCCTGTGATTGCACCTAGTTGTTCAACTAATCAGCAATTTATTTTTGAATTGTTTGAGAATTTAAAACAGAAATCCGCCGGTTTTCGGATTTCTGAACTTTTTTGGTAGAAAATATAACCTAATTTCTATTTTTAGCTAATTAAAATAAAAGGACTATGTTCCTCAGTACTTTATTTTGGAAGACCTGAATTTTTTGTAAATTTGTTTGGCATGTGCATGCCCACAACTGGAGACCATAGGTCCATACCGGTTTAAAAATTTGCTTGAATAGCAGTAACTTATTGTAGTTGGACAGGGAAGAATATCTCGCAATAAGCCAATACATTTTACTGTATCGCATGTTCAACTAATCTTTTTTTTCTTTACATGCGCTTTCCAACGCAGTTTAGTGTCTAGAGTCATGCCTAGATATTTGGCTGTGTTTGAATATTCCACTACATTGTTGTTAATGTAGACTGGAATATGTGGTACGTTTTTATACCCTATCCCAAGGGTATATTAAGTTTGATACATAGTTTGTAACATAGAGAAATATTAAAGATAGACCCAATAAAGTATATATCTAAATGATCAGCATCAGTAGCCGAGTCGATTGAACCATGTCCGTCCGTCCGTATGTCACCAGTTTTTGGGCCTTAAATTTTGGGCTAGGTCGATGAAATTTTGTATACGAGGTCCTTGGAAAAGTAAGCAATACAAGTGTAAACATTTTTAAAGGGATAGATCCGCTCTAGACGGATTGTAGCCTTTTCATATATTTGGTACAGCTCTTTTATTGCTGTTCTGTCTCTCTAGTAAAGATATTCTATCTAATATCATTTTATTGTTGTTTTCCATGGAATCAATAATATTTAGGACTTGTTTCATGAGTGTTTCCATTGCAGTGTGTGGCTATGTTTTGCTTTTTACTGCTTTCTCTGTTGGTATTTGTACTGTTTTTGATGCTGCATGAGCATGTCATTTTAGGACCGCTGTCTTTGGTATTGCGTCCTTTTTGATGATCACTTGATATTTCGCTTTTTTTTAGAGCTCTTTTGTGAGTCCCTTTTGGCCTTTTGTGCTTCTTCATTGGAGCTTTTAAGTGCTTTCTTTTGTTTTTTTCTTTTCTAAGTTTCATTTCTTTTGCAACTAAGCATCCTCTATAGTTAGCAGGATGTTTTTCATTGCAGTTTACACACTTAATGTGTTCGTCCTTTTTCTTCACACATTCTTTGGTGTGGTGACTTCCTGCACACTTTACACATCTTGGGTTTGAGCTGCAGTATTTTTGTGTATGCCCGTACCTTTGACAATTTTTGCATTGGGACACTAATTTGGATTTACGTAAAGTATGAGTATGTTTTAATGCCATATATTTTTTCTTTCTCTTCGTCATGTTCGAAACTGAGCATAAACATTGGAAGCGGTACTTTGCGTTTAAATTTTAGCATATTTACGACTTCCAGTATTTTAAAACCTCTATGGTTTAATTCGCTACAACAACTTTAATTGGTCTGGTTTGCTTATTCTCATAAGAATACCATTGCACTTTTTCTGGCTTAGTATTTTAGTCAGAATTCTGTGTCCCTCTTCTTCATGGACATTAATTTTGATGTCATTTGTGTTTATTAATGCTGTAGAAGCTTTAATTTTATTTTCCTCCAATAATTTGACCAAGCTTTCATATTTATTGACTTGTAGTGCAATAATTGGTGGAGGTTTGGATGGATTGTATATTTTATTTTCTTTGTTTGAAGCATACACTGTGATTGTGCAGCTTTCTTTTGGGGATGAGTCATTGAGTTGCTTAAACCCATCCCTTTCTTCGTAGGCTTCTAAATATTTAGCCTTGAATATTTTTTCATTTTTATTTTCATAATTTTTCGATGGGGGTGTTCTTTCTACCCTTTTACTTTGTCCAAAAGGGTCATTCCTCAGCAACAAATGGTCCCCCCCAGAATCCAAGGGACCGACCTTCGAAGAGTGTGGATTTACCAGTGTACCTGGCCTACCACCTGGCGTAATTATTATATCTTTTGTTTTGTTCATTGCACAATTAATTTTTTTATCTTTTGAGAAAAGTTTAAACTTTTTTTTTGTTTTATCTGCGTATTCAGACGTCTGACACGGAGAACAGACGCTTACGCGAGCCGCCCAATATGGGTCAGACGCTTCTGGGTTTATGAGACTAGGGTCCGCGGGGTCGTTACACCCGTTACCTCTCTCTACGGAGAAGTACCCTTGCGGTTTTTATATGAAACTCGAAAAAACTTACTTAAGCAAATAGGTAGACATTTTGGTACCCGATATATCTTCCATACATAGTATACAGCCACGCCTATGTTTTAGGGGCGCTTTTGTCCAAAAACTGATTTTCGGCGGTTTAATCAAAATAATAGCACCTTTTAGGAACAAAATACAGTATTTGTTGAAAATTGTTTGAAATCTGCCCACAACCACGCCCACTTATTGAGAAAATTCGTATGTTGGAGTAATTTTATGAGATATTATTCCATCAATATACTGTTGAAAAACAAGCGTATAGGAAAGGGATAGGGTATCAAACGATTCGTTCCAGACGGATTGTAGCATTTTTATATGTTTTCTTTTAAAACCTGAACAAAATTAGATATAATTAATAGTAAAAAATTAAAAGAAATAAATCAAAAATTAAAATCAGAAAGTACTATACAATATTTTGAAAATGTTACTCCCGAAACTCAAAACGTAAAGGCATTTGCCAATTGACATTTATAAAAAAGGCGATAAGATATTGTACTTAAATAATTTTAGAAATGAATATGTGGATTGATTATATTGGATTATAATGGATTCCTGGAATCATTATGCAAATGTTAAGCCCTAAAATTTATTGATAAATGTTGATAATGCTATTAAATTGCATGTGCATGTAAATCAAATTCCAAAATCTAAGTTAGAGGATAAGTATCACCCCAGGGTTGACCCCGTTATTTATACAAATAAACATGTAGTTAAGTCAACAAAAGAAGATATTAGTGTAAATAGTGGTCCTCCAACAAAGCATCAGCAAAGAAATCGGGTAAGATGGAATTGCCCATCAGACCTAAGACGATCGGAAATATGGAAAGCTGAGAACGTATAAGTTAAAAGGGGGAAAGTTTGTTGTGTATTAAAGTAAAATGAATTATTGGCAATGTCATTACAAGAATTTATATTTTAAATGTTGGCACATTGTTTAGTTATGCCAAAGACTATAAGGAGACCTCTTCTGAACTTAGGTTTTTCTGGTCTCTTCTTCTGGATTATTCCCTGCTTAAAGTAAGACGTGTTTATTAGAAGATAGAAATAAACTGAACTAGAGTAAAGCTGTCTGAGTTTTCTTCATACAATTTCCTAACTCCTAAACACAATAAGATGAAGGAACGTATATAGATGCCTTTATCGGCTAGGTGCGTAGCGTGTAAAATAAATATGCATGTGTATTGTACATAATATGTATGGATGTTCCCACTTTACTTTACAAAAAAAAATGTAAAGTGAGTTTTGCAATCGTCCTCCAACACAAAGCAATCTAGACGAGTCGATGTTGTGTCGTTAAGGGGCTGTTGCCTGGTGCAGTGAGTCCCATTTTAACCAGGCAGAAGTTATAAACGTAGGCAAAGACGCGACCGATTTCAGGTTAAATGAGTTGCGAAACTTTCAATTTAAAGATATATCATGTTGCGAATAAGCGATTAGTACCTTTCGGCGGCTTTTTGGAAGTTCGCCGATGATGTTTCTGTCACCAAGTGCTCTGAACTTTAATTAATTTCCCAGCGAAATAAGTAAATCTGAATCGAAAAAATATTGAGAAACGTAATAAGACAGTGACTTTTGACTTTTATTGTAAAATAAAACTGTGTAGTGCTCACAACAAATCCTCTGAATTAAAAAAAAAAAAAAATAAATTGTTCTTGCGAGGATTTCTTAGTGTATTGTGTATTCTTCGCTGTTATTTTTTCACCGCTTCTCTTTTACACAGTGAGTACCCATACAATGCCTGTGTGTGATAATTGTAAAGATGAGCTGTGGGTAACTACGTCATCTGCCCATTGTGCTTGAGGTGTCAATTCTGTCGAGCCGCCAACGAAAACTCCAGCAGCGCCCCTAATGACTCTTCTTCGCGTCAACTTACACCTTGGGGAATTTTTGAGTCAATGGGGAAAGTGGGGAAAAATGGTCTTCAAATGGGAAAAAAACCGATGTCACACAAAATGTTAATTTCACATACATATTAAAAAGCATTACACTAATAATAAGCTTCCAACTAAAAATGAAAAAAGAAATTAACTTGTTTAAGAAACTCAAGCGGTTGAATGTTAAATATATTTCGAGCTGAACACAACCTACAATATCATGTGTCACTGACTTCAACCGTATCGAAATCAACTGTCAAATCCGCAAATTTGCACATTCAAATTCAAAATAAAACACCGTCATTCACAAAACAAAGAAAGTTTCTCCGTTGCTATTGTGTACCCTATCCCAAGGGTATATTAAGTTGGATACATAGTTTGTAACATAGAGAAATATTAAGTTGGATACATAGTTTGTAACATAGAGAAATATTACAGTTAGACCCAATAAAATATGTGTATATATAAATGATCAGCATCACTAGCCGAGTCGATTGAGCTATGTCCGTCCGACGGTGTGTCACCAGTTTTTGAGCCTTAAATTTTGAGCTAGATCAATGAAATTTTTGTATACAAGGTCCTCGCAGAGGTAAGCAATACAAGTGTAAAAAAGTGGGCGTACTTTTCAAAAAACTCACTTTTTTCAGTATTTTTATAAAAACTTTCTTAAGCACATAGGTAGATATTTTTCTACCCGACATATACTCCATACAAAGTATACCGACACTCCCACGTTTTAGGGGCGTTTTTTTCGACAATTTCATCAAAATAATAGCACCTTTTAAGAACAAAATACAGTATATGTTGAACATTTTTTAAAATCTGGCCACTACCACGCCCAGTTATTGAGATAATTCGTATTTTGGAGTCATTTTATAAGATATTTGAAAAAAGTTGCTTAAGCACCAATATACGGTGGAAGAAGAAGCCGATAGGGATAGGGTATCAAACGATTCGCTCCAGAGGGATTGTAGCATTTTCATATGTTTTAATTACTATTTTTGTTTCAATAAAAGAAAATGAAATTGTTTTTGTTTTAAATTATCCTTTTGAAGTCATTAATTGTATGTTAGAAAAGAATTAAAATGGGGAAAAAACGCTTACTGAATGGGGAAATTTAAGAAACAAATCCCCACAAATTGGGAATTTCATCAAAAACCAGTGAAAAATGCTACAATCCGCCTGGAGCGGATCGTATGATACCCTATCCCTATCTTCTTTGGTCGTGTCAGTGGGCGGTGGAAAATGTATTCACAAAATTTTCTATTTTGCCCTATAAACTAATATTTTTACTCGAAAATTAATTTTTGAAGTAAACGCCCCTAAAAAGTGGGCGAGGCCATATGCAATGTACAGACGATTTGTAGATTAAGTGGATATCTACATATTTGCTCAAGTAAGTTTTTTCGAGTTTCATATGAAAATAGTGAAAAAAGGTGATTTTTTTGAAAAGTGGGCGTGTCAGTGGGCGGATTTTAAAAATTTTTACACTTGTATTGCTTACTTTTCCAAAGACCTCGAATACAAAATTTCATCAACCTATCTCAAAATTGAAGGCCCAAAAACTGGTGACACACAGACGGACGGACAGACGGACAGACCTTGCAAAAGTAAGCAATACAAGTGTAAACATTTTCAAAATCCGGCCACTGACACGCCCACGTTTCAAAAAATTTATTTTTCTCAGTATTTTCATATAAAACTCGAAAAAACTTACTGAAGTAAATAGGTAGATACATTTCTACTCTACAAACCTTCCCTATATAATATTCGACCACGCCTACATTTTAGGGGCGTTTTTATCAAAAAACCGGTTTTGACGATTTTATTCGAACAATATCACTATTCTATTATTCTATTATTCTACTATTCTACAAAAAAAAATTAAAATCCGCCCACTACCACACCCACTTATTGAGAAAATTCATGTTTTGAAGTAATTTGATAAGATATTTAAAAAAAAGTTTGTATACAGGAAAGGGATAGGGTATCATAGGCTCTAGACGGATTGTAGCCTTTTCATATGTTTTTTCCAGAAATGATGACATGGCAGACCAAGATGGTAGTTTATTAATCGGTAAATCCTCTTCCCATTTTTCCTGTATTCTCTGGTCGAATTTGATGACGATGAGGTAGATGAGTAGTCCATCACAAATTTGCTCATGTGACGCCATTGTATGTAGAGCTCGAAGATGCGAATTAAAATTGTCACTAAGTTCCCTTTCCACACTTCCCAACCTGAAAATCACGTTAATGTGTGCCTGAATTAATTTTAGAGCCTTGTCGTTTTTTTTTTTTTTGTATGGGGGTACGCTGGAAGGGAAAATCATCGAAAGACATTGCAGAGCTAGAACGCGAGGGATGCTTCTGCAATACCCATTTAAAAAACCTCTCTGGGGGACTAACTTTCGTCATCCCGAATGGCATTGCACCTATTTGTTCAACTAATCAGCAATTTATTTTTGATTTGTTTGAGAATTTAAAAGAGAAAAAATTCGGTTATTTCTAAGCTAACGTGGTTGAGAAGCCTACGTCCGTGAATTTCAGCAACTTTTTTAATTTCGTCTTCAACCATTTCGATATTTAGATCTCTATGAAGATCAGCGTTACTTATGTACCAAGGTGCATTGACTATGTTCCTTAGTATTTTATTTTGGAAGATCTGAATTTCTTGTAAATTTGTTGGGCATGTGCATGCCCATAACTAGAGACCATAGGTCCATACCGGTTTTAGAATTTGCTTGTATAGCAATAACTTATTGTAGTTGGACAGGGAAGAATATCTCCCAATAAGCCAATACATTTTACTGTATCGCATGTTCAACTCATCTTTTTTTTTCTTTACATGCGCTTTCCAACGCTGTTTAGCATCTAGAGTCATGCCTAGATATTTGGCTGTTTTTGAATATTCCACTACATTGTTGTTAATGTAGACTGGAATATGTGGTACGTTTTTATACGTAAAATTAATATGGACTGACTTAAGGTCATTTAATCTAATCTGCCACTTTTTAGTCCATTCTGAGATACGGTTCATTGCTATTTTTTATATAGCTTTTTTGTTGCTATTTCAACAGTTTCTCCTACAGCAAGTACAGCAGTGTCATCTGCAAAAGTTGCTATAGTGGTTTCTCCGCTTTCAGGCAGATCGCTAGTGAATAAAAGGTATAGCACTGGCCCTAAAACACTGCCTTGCGGTACACCAGCTTTTATCTCTCTTAATGTTGAGTATTCTGTATCTTGTTTAATTCTGAAAAATCGATCTGATATATAAGACTCCAGAATTGTCGAATACTGCATCGGCAGTTGTTTTTGTAATTTGTGTATCAGTCCTTTGTGCCAGACTTTATCGAAAGCTTGTGCTATATCAAGAAATATTGTAGAGCACACATTTTTCTCTTCAAATGCTTTTTCGATCTTATCTGTGATTCTATGCACATGATCAATTGTAGAGTGCTTATTTCTAAATCCAAATTGGTGATTTGGGACTAGCGATTTTTCATCGATTATTTTTTGCAGGCGTTTTACCAGCATTTTTTCAAATAGCTTTGACAATATTGGTAGTATCGATATTGGGCGATATGAGGTTACTTCGCTTGGTGGTTTGCCTGGTTTTGGGATCATTATTACCTCCGCGACCTTCCACATGCTTGGCACATATCTCAGCTTAAATGCAACATTTATAATCTGCGCTAGTTTTTTTAAACCTTTGTTTTAAGATTTCCCCTGTAATCAAATGAAACCCTGGGGCCTTTTTTATATTTATATTTTCTTTAATTTCTTTGGTAAGTTCTTTAGCTGTTACCGATCGAATTGGTCGATCTTCTTCGCACCTTTCTTCAATTCCTTGGTAACTTTTATCTTCATAGGGTTTGAAGACGTCCTCAAGATACTCTGCAAAAGTGTTTACTTTCTCTTGGCTGCTTTTTGCCCAGTTACCTTCTTTGGTTTTTACTGGAGGAATATGGGCAATTGGTCGGTTCATTTTCTTTGTTGCCTTCCAGAGCGAGTATTCGGTACTAGCATCATTTGTAAGACTGCTAACGTAAGTTTTTAAAGACTCATTCTTGAACTTTTTTATAGAGTTTCTGAGCTTATTATTTAAGTTGTTTAGTGTGGTTTTATCGCTTGGCGCCCTTGTCTGTTGCCAACGCTTTCTAGGTTTCCTTTTTCGTGTAATGATTTCACATATTTCTCGAGGGTAAGAGTTTTGCTTAGTCTTTTTTGTTGTTTTAGGAGTTGCTGCCCATGCAGCATTTTGTATGTTCAGTGTTAGTATTTGCACTGCTTTTTCTAGTTGGTCTACTTTTTGTATAGCTGATGGTAGTTGGATACTTTCTTCCAACATCTGTCGAAAGTACTTCCAATCAGTCAGTCTATTAACAAGTTTTGGACTTTGTTCTTTTATAATTATCTTATCGCCAAGTGTAAGAAGGACTGAGGAGTGATCTGATTGAAGATCAGGGCCTTCTTCCACATTTATTTTATTTGAGGATATAATTTTAGATATAAATAAGTCGACAAGATCTGGGGTTTTATTCCTATCTGTTGGCCAATAGGTAGGTTTTCCCGTCGAGTGGTATTTCGCGCCATTTAATACATTTAAAAAGTTCTCTGCCTCTAGTGTTTGTTAGTCTAGATCCCCAATATTTATTCTTGGCATTAAAATCCCCTCCCACGATTAATCTACTGTGAAATATGAGGAAAAGATTATTAAAATCACTCGTCTTTATTCTATAGCTAGGAGAGCAATATACTGATGCAACGGATAGTTGGCCACTGCTTGTTTTTATGCAAATGGAAATTCCTTGGATGTCACATGATTGGAATTTTGCTTCTAAATGGTGTTCAATCGTATTCTTTATTACCACTGCAGCCCCGCCTTTTGCGCAGTTATGTGGATGTGGGGAGTGATATAATTTATATCCCTTCAGTTTAAGGTCAGAATTTAATTTGAAGTGCGTCTCTGAAATAAGACATATGTCTATCTGGTTTATATCGAGAGTCACTTGTATCTCATCTTTTCGATTCTCAAAACTAGAATTTCTAGAATTTTGATTTTATTCATCATGTTTGTCTCTTTGGTACAGCTCTTTTAATGCTGTTCTGTCTCTCTAGTAAAGATATTCTATCTAATATCATTTTATTGTTTTTTCCATGGAATCAATCCTATTTAGGACTTGTTTCATGAGGGTTTACATTACACTGTGTGGTTCTGTTTTGCTTTTTACGGCTTTCTCTGCTGGTATTTGTACTGTTTTTAGGGCCGCTGTCTTTGGTATTGCGTCCTTTTTGATGATCACTTGATCTTTCGCTTTTTCTTTTTGTCGGCTCTTTTGTGAGTCCTTTTTGGCCTTTTATGCTTCCTTATTGGAGCTTTTAAGTGCTTTCTTTTCTTTTTTATCTTTTCTAAGTTTCATTTCTTTTGCAACTAAGCATCCTCTATAGTTAGCAGGATGGCTTTCATTGCAGTTTACACACTTAATGTGTTCGTCCTTTTTCTTCACACATTCTTTGGTGTGGTGACTTCCTGCACACTTTACACATCTTGGGTTTGAGCTGCAGTATTTTTGTGTATGCCCGTACCTTTGACAATTTTTGCATTGGGGCACTAACTTGGATTTACGTAAAGTATGAATCTCAACTTTCATCCCAAGTATGTTTTTAATGCCATATATTTTTTCTTTGTCTTCGTCATGTTCGAAACTGAGCATAAACATTGGAAGCGGTACTTTGCTTTTAAATTTTAGCACATTTACGACTTCCAGTATTTTAAAACCTCTATGGCTTAATTCGTTTTTAATGCTTTCCGGTGAGCATGAAAAATGCAGTTTTTTTACTACAACTTTAATTGGTCTGGTTTGCTTATTCTCATAAGAATACCATTGCACTTTCTTCTGGTTTAGTATTTTAGTCAGAATTCTGTATCCCTCTTCTTCATCGACATTAATTTGGATGTCATTTTTGTTTATTAATGCTATAGAAGCTTTAATTTTATTTTCCTCCAAAAATTTGACCAAGCTTTCATACTTATTGACTTGTAGTGCAATAATTGGTGGAGGTTTGGATGGATTGTGTATTTTATTTTCTTTGTTTGAAGCATACACTGTGATTGTGCAGCTTTCTTTTGGCGACGAGTTTTTTGGGGATGTACTCATTTTTCTTTTCTTATTTTGGTTCCCAATATGACGATGTCCCTCTGTCTCTTTTTCGAGTTCTTCTTCATCTGTTGAGAACTCTGCAGGTTGAACATTTACTTTTTTTTGGTTGTTGATTTCATCTTTCAACATTTGCAGCTCTTGCTTAAGATTGTTTAATTCCTTAAGTAGTGACTCATTGAGTTGCTTAAACCCATCTCTTTCTTCGCAGGCTTCTAAATATTTAGCCTTGAATATTTTTTCATTTGTATTTTCATCATTTTTCGATATGGGTGTTCTTTCTACCCTTTTACTTCGTCCAAAAGGGTCATTCCTCAGCAACAAAACCTTGTCGTAGTTTTCTTGAATAAGCTCAAGCGAAGAAGTTGTGTCCAATGCGGCTCCATGTAAATTTGCCTGAAGTCATTATCGACAACACTGGTAAACATAGCGAAGAAATTTGGCCAGTAAGCATATGCTCCAGAAAACTTTGGTAGCTTCAGCTCTGGTTGACGAGATTTTCGTTGGGATGACATGAAGGTAGACTGTATTTCATGCAACGAAGGACGTCAAGTTGAAGAATGTTGTACACTATCCTTGCGCTGCAATTTAAGCTCGCGAGAGATTTTTGCCTTTACGTCGAAATAAGCCGAAAAGAATTCAGAACGTCTAGTACTATCTAGTTCACGTGGATCGACATCTTCTAGCGCTGATTGAACATCAAAATCACAATGCACTCGATCGACGAATTCCATACGAACAAAAAGTCAGCTTCATTAAATGCAGCTAACCGTTCGACAGTTCGAAAATTGCTAAGTTCCACTAGCTGATGTCGCAGAGAAGTGCACTTTTTTTGGCAAAGGAATTACCCCGGCACCATTGGTCCCAGTACCGGTGGTTACAGTACAGCTGGTCCCAGCTCCGTTGGTCCCTGCACCGTTGGTCTGAGCACCGTTGCTCTGAGTAGTGTTGTCTCCATTATAATCCGTAGCAGAAGAACTGCTGGCTTGTCATTTGAACGCCGAACAACAAACAAAAACGCGCGATAAGATCAGCAACACCAAATTGATGCTTAACCAAATGCGAAAATAATTAACTATCCGAAATGATAATAATTTTGCATTTTTTTAATAAGAAAATAAATCGAGACAAAACAAATGAACTGTCGATTAGCAAAAATACTTACTTACTTATACATTAATCCTTTAACCCCTCGGGGGCATAGGGCGTCAACAACGCCTGCGCACCATCTTGTTCGTAGTTCTGCAACGCGTTTGAGCTCTCTCCAGCTCATTCCCAAAGAGCTCGAGTCCTCCTTGACTGTTCTGCGCCACGTTTGCCTAGGGCGTCCCGCTGTTCTGCCTGCTTGGGTGAGCGGATTCCACTGCATAGCGCAATGGAATTGTCTTCGCGCCGTAGGGTGTGTCCAATCCACTGCCACTTTCTCCTTCGTATAGTAATGTTTATAGGTACCTGGCCCGTTCTCGTATAAAGCTGTTCATTGGAGATATGGTTCGGCCAAAAGATCCTCAAGATGATTCTTAATGGCGCGTGTTAATGGTGTCCAATTTCCAAGTACTGCACCCATAAAGCAGTACCAATTCTACGTTGGAGCGAAACAGTCGTAGCTTGGTTCTTAAGCTGATAACATTGCTTTTCCAGATGGTGGACAGAATGCCGAACGCAGCTTTGGCCTTCCCGATTCTGCTGCACACATCCAGTTCGGTGCCACCATGGTTTGCCGAGACCACACTTCCTAGGTATAGAAAGTTGTCAACTTTCTCGACTTCCTGTCCGGCAATGTTAAGTTGGGCGCTGGTGTTAGAAGTGCTCGGGGCTTTTGTTTTGGCTGTGTTAATTTTGAGCCCTACTTTGTTTGCCTCAGCTTCTAGATTCTGGACCATAAGATGGAGGTCCATTATCCGATGTGAAAGTAGACAAACATCGCCAGCGTAGTCTAGGTGTTTAAGGTAATATGTCATAGTCCAGCGAATTCCATGATTTCCTTCCGTCAATGCTGCACGGAGAACATCACTGATAACCACTAAAAATAACAGCGGTGACGTACTCCGCTTTGGACTTCAAATTCTTCTGACACGTTGCCATTGCGCAAGATGTGACACTTACTGCCCTCATACGTAGCCTTAATAATAGCAATGAGTTTTTCTGGGATACCTTTCCTGCGCAAGGCCAACCAGATATTCAAACTGTCAAAGACCTTCTCGAAGTCGATAAACAGCAGATGTAGCGGAGACCTGTACTCAACGCATTGCTCAATTATGATCCTTAAGGTGTTAATATGGTCGATGCAGGAGGATCCAGCATATTCTATTGTTTTATCCACAGTCATGTCCGATTCCCGCAGAAGCCTTTCCTTAATGTCAGAGTCTCTCAGTCCTCGAATAAATTGTGAGCGCAGATATGTCTTAAGCGTCGATTTTTTGCATGCATCACAGGTAAAATTGCAGTATGCCCTCAGCTGTTTTAGCTCTGCTAGATACTTAGACATCGATTCTCCCTCGTTTTGGAGTTTAAGCAGAAACTTGTGCTGTTCTCTGATCTCATTTGGCTTTGGACTCAGGTGATTCTTTAAAAAGGTGATTAGATCGTCGTATGACTTTGCGTCCGGTTCTTCTGCGGCTGTTAAATTGGATAAAAGCTGGTAGTATTTAGCGTCAATGCAATTTATTCGTACTTGCCGTTTTTTGTAGCATCAGAAAGTTCCGTAGTGCAAGATAATTATCCAGTCATTTTATGTAATTTGAGAAAGGTTCTTCATTTTCGTGGAATTGCTCGAAATGTAAATTTGGTGTACTGGGGTTGGTTTGTAAGTTTTGTATTTCATTTGTCAATGCTTGAATAATTTCCTGCGTTGATTCAGGCATCGGTAAGATTTTCCTTAACCTTAAAAAAAAAATCCTCGTCGCCACTGATGGATATTTGCTAACCCCAGATAAGAGTGAGAAAAACGAAAAACCAGCTTTTTCACAATACGTGCACTGAGGGAAGTTTTTGCCAGGTTTGGTATTCCGAATACAGTGGTACCTGATAATGGCTCAAATTTCACTTCGAAAGAGTTTCGCGATTTCTTAAAATCAAATTGTATTAATCACAAACTTTCTTCACCAGCACATCCTTCCACGAACGGACAGGCAGGACGTTTTGTACGAATTCTAAAAAATGGACTACGATCGGCGGTAAGTGATGCTGGAGATTTTCATACGAAGTTACATCGCCTGCTCATCCAGTACCGAAAGACTCCATCTACGACAACGGGAAGAAGCCCAGCCGAGTTAATGTTCAAATTTAATTTTCGAACTAAACTTGACTTGCTGAAATCTACACATGCGGTGGAGAATGAGAGAAACTACGAGTGCAAGCGGAGTTTTGTCGTTGGGGAGTTAGTGCAAGTCCGCTACTATCAAAACAAGGAATATAAATGGAAGTTCGGGAAAGTTACACAACGAGAGGGACATCTGCATTACTTAGTGGATGTGGATGGAACTTCTTATAAAAAATAAATAATAATAATAAAAAATAAATTAATGAACAGCATTCATACAGCGAAATTCATTAATTTTTAAGAAGAAATCATGTATTTTATGTACTGATTCTTAAAACTAGATCTTAGTTTTATGATCAATTCATTAATTGTATGAAATTGCATTCATAAAAAAAATTGTATGGCAGATTTGGAGAATTCACCGCTGATTCTTATTTTAATTAATTTATTCATAATTTTATGAACTGTTCATAAACAGCCGACTATGATTTATAAGAATAAACACATTGGATTAATGAACATATTCATTATATGAAAAAAAAAGATTCATTTAGAAGAACCTATGCGCACTAAAAGTCAATACCATTTGAGAATATTCGTACGATAATTTTTAGTGGCGATGGTGTCGTGGTAGTGTATCCAGTCGCCGAGTAAGAGGTTCCTTGATCAAGTCCCAGCCACATCCAATGAATTTTCACAGTAAGTGCAATTTTAAAATTTGGTTTAAACACACGCTAAGTAAATTCCACACAAAAAAGTTAAAAAAGTATTGTAAATTTATAGACGAAGCAAAAATCCATACAACAATGCGCCTATAGTTTGGACCACAACCCCACCCAAGGAGAATTCTGTAAAAATTAATTCCAACATTTCTCTCTCACCACACCATTTTTTTTTCCTCTGATGAATGCAATGAATCGACGCATTAAGTCTAAGTAATTTTTCTTATATATAATGAATATATACATACGTCAACAATAAATATCATTGAATGAATATTATTCATTGATTTCATGAACAATTCATAGCTGTATGAATATATTCATAAATTTATGAACTGAGTTTCATGTTATTAATAAATTCGATGTTTAGTTCACTTTTAATGCACGTTTTCATTCGGAATATGTATTTTTTTCATTTATATTACGTACCTTTTTGGTTCAGTGTGCGTTCAACACTTGTTGTAGGTAATATTCATAACCCAATTGTACCCGTTCGGTTAGCGGAGCAGCCAGCGGCTGTTAGGGAACCAGTTCTAAACACCGAAATGAAGACGACCGGAGGCTTGGAAGACGGAAGGAAGCTTTCAGATAATGGAGAGGAGAAGAAGGATGCCGGTGAGATAATTATTGATGATCCTGATAATATCACAAGCAAGGAGGGACAGAAACAGACAACTGAGATCAGAAGATCGAAAAGAGTACGTCGTCCATTATCCGTTATCAAAGCAATATTTAGTGGGGAAGACTGTTACATATGTATGAATTATAATTGTGAATTATATGATAAAGTTTTATTAATTCTATTGTGAACTGTTCATTATATTAGCTGTCATACTTGACATATATGAAATAAACGGTCATTCTTTTGTATGACAGTGATCAACGTGGTTCGTTTTTCTCACTCTTATCTGGGGTTAGCAAATATCCATCAACCCGATGGAGATAGGCCCAACTCTTTCGCATTACAGAAATCCGACAAATTTTCTGTACAAAATCCCAAAACACAAAGACCTATTATGCAAACTACCAATAATTCACAGTACTGTATGCGGATCCCCAATCATCAACAAGGGCCCGTTCAAAATCCGAATAACTTCCGAATGCCATTTCATGATCGTAATCAACTCAAGCGACATAGCGCATCCGACCGACAAACTCTTCCAAAGCTTCAAAGAGTTAACGATTTCAGTCAAGGTTTATCCACACCAACCACTTGTGCTGACAATCAATATTATCCATGCGAATTTGATGATGAACAGAATGGCGATTCATACAATCCTCATTATGAGCAAGGTATTGACGTTCAATGCAATAAAACTGTATGAAAAATACAGATTCTTTAGATGTCCAAGAAATTTTTGACGAAATCAATTTTTTAGGGGCAAGTCCCTCCTGCCGTACGTTGGCCGAACGTTGTCAAACTTCTTGTGGATACCGGTGCCTCCAAAAATTTTATTAGAAGTTTCAATGCTCTCAAAGATATCAAGCAGATTGAGAACCCGTTTATTGTTAAGTCAATTCAAGGAACTAATCAAATTTCGTCTAAGTGCGTTATTAATATTTTCAATAGAAATAATACCTTTTTTTACTACCAAATCTTGAAACTTTTGACGGTATCATTGGTTTCGATTTTTTAAGAGAAATTAGTTCGAAACTAAATCTGGTAAAAGGAGTTTTAAGCTACAATGGGGGTGAGGAAAGATTGTTATATTTTTAATGCAGAAATGTTAACAGTCTCTCTATAGGAAAGGAAAATGTCTCTACAAATTTAAATAAAATTAAGTGCACGACTGGGTCGTACGTACTTGCACCTTTGTGCTGTTAGTTGGAAATGAATGAACTTTAAAAAATAAAATTGTATGAAAAAAATTGTTTTTTTTTTTTTTAAATTCATTGTAGAATTAGATGCCATAATTTTGTATTCATTAAATTTTGCTTACGTTTTGATTTTGACCAAAATCCATTGAATATTAACCGAGAAATGGCCATATTTCTAAAACCAGTTAATAAGTAAAGTACCATTATACGCTTTTCAAGCCAAAAATGTGGTACGCCATTTCATTAGACTTCACAAAACTAGCATAAGTATAAAATTTAATCAAAATCGTTAAAGCCGTTTTCGAGAAAATCGGCTGAAACCGCTTGAACGTAGGAAAAGTACCGTTATTGTCACTTTTAGCCCAAAATTTGGAACGCCATCTTTTAGCATTAGCCCAGTTCTATACAAATTAAAAATTTGAATGAAATCGGTTGACCCGTTTTTTAACAAACCGGCTTTTAACCAAATTGGCCTTAAGTGCCGTCAGGAAAAATGTTGGCCAAAATGTTGTAAGCCATTTTAAAGCATGTATCTAAGCTCGATTCAGCATAAAGTTTAAACAAAATCGGTAAAGCCGTTTTCCAGCAAATCAGTTTTTTACCAATTTGGCTCTAAGTAAAGTACCGTTATTAACGCTTTTGGCAAAAAAATTATAGCACTTTCTCAAATTAGCCAAAATATGAAATTTAAAAAAAAAAATCGTTGTAACCGTTTTCCAACAACTCTGCTTTTTGTTAAATTGGCCTTAATAATAAGTAAAGTAATATTAGGACTAGAACGAAAATTTCAATTTCGCCTCTAGGGATTACCCCACAGGTCCTAGATATGAAGTTTAACCGTTTGCTGTAGCCTCGCTGACAGACAGACAGAATTTTCAGACCCACTTTTTTTACTTCTCTGTAAAGGTAATATCAGAATTCATGAAAATCCCGAGATCGAAAATTTTCACGAATCCAAAACTTGCCCTATACTACGTATCGGTGCAAGTAAAAATGTCATTGTTGATGGCAATACATTCGAAAGTGTTTGCTGAATCCAACGAGTCACTCCCTTTTAACATAAATTTCGTTGCGACTATACGAACTACGGATACCCGGTCTATTCAAAAGCGTATCCCTATCCCATTACAGCAGCGGAGTTTGTTAATAAAGAAATTGCCGACCTACTTCATAATGGAATCATAAGACCATCACGATTACCCTATAAAAATCATATATGGGTTGTTGACAAAAAAGGAATTGATGACATGGGTAAACAGAAAATGCGACTTGTAATAGATTTTCGGAAATTGAAAAGTAAAACTATTGTCGACAAATACCTTATTCCAGATACTTCGGCAATTCTTTCCAATCTTGGGAAAGCTTCATTTTTTCTGTTTTATACCTTAAATCAGGAGTTCATCAAATTAAGCTATCTGAACGTGATGGGGAAAAAACTGCGTTCTCCGTCAATAACGGAAAATATGAATTTTGTAGGCTTGCGTTTGGGTTAAGAAATGCGCCCAGTATTTTTCAAAGGGCAATTGATGACGTACTAAGAGAGGAAATAGGCAAATGTTGGCATGTCTACATTGATGACGCCATTATCTTTTCCAGATCGAAAGAGGAACACATTGAGAATGTAGACAAAATTTTAAAACCGTTTTTTGAGGCTAATATGCGGGTTGCGCCAGAAAAATCATTTTTTTTAGGGAAGAGGTAGAATTTTTTGGTTTTGTAGTATCCAGAAAGGGAATAAGAAATTGCACAAATAAGGCAAATGGCATAATAAGTTACGAGGTTCCTAAACTGAGAGGTTGTGGTCCTTCCTTGGATTGTCTGGGTACTACATATGTTTTATTAAGCTTATTATTAAGTTAAGATTGGAACTGAGAAAAAGAACGAAAATAATTTTTAAATCTCAAATAAGACATATAATAACATTTGATATCTTAAATAATCTTTTTTCAGTTCTGACAGAAATTATTAACCCCAATGTTGCTAATGCAATTTATTGTGACCTCCCTATTTTGGCATAGATTCAAGATAAGATACTTATTTTGTTTCCTTCTGTAAAGTCTGTTACACATCAAATTTGGTGAATGATATTTTCAACCCGACTGACCAAGCGGAAATCCTTGCAACCAAGCACAATCGAGCACACCGATCCGTGCATGAAAACTTGAAACAAATTTTAAAAGACTATTATTTTCCTAAAATTCGAAAGCAGCTAAAAGAATTAGTATCCAACTGTAGAATTTGCCATGAAGTAAAATATAAGAGACACCCACCAAAAAATAAGATAGGTGAAACCCACATATCATGCCACCCAGGGGAGATTCTTCTTTCCTTTGTTGTATAGATAAATTTTTCAAATTTTCAGTGCTCAAACCAATAAAAACCAGATCAATTATTGACATAAAGGATCCGCTAGTAGAAATACTTAACCTGTTTAAAAACACAAAAACAATAGTCTGTGATAACGAGCAGTCTTTTGTTTCTGAAACAGTAACATCTTTGCTTAGGGATCATTTTGGGATTACCATGTTTAATACACCACCCTTTCACAGTGTCACAAATGGACAGGTAGAAAGGTTTCACAGCACACTATCAGAGATAGCAAGGTGTATTAAGCTGGAACAAAACATAAATGATACAGCTGAGCTCCTTCTACTTGCAACATTCAAGTATAACATGACGATACACTCAGTGACAAATTGTAGACCAATTGATTTTATACAATCAATACCGGAGGCGTTAGAGGCCGAAATTAAAAGAAAGATAACCGACACACAGAACCTGGACCTAGACTATCACAATAGGAAGAGGAAAATTCGGACATTTAAACCTAAACGAATAGGAAGTAAATTTCGAAAGCTTTTCATCGAAAACTATGCTCAAAAAGACCTAGAGACTACAGTTCTCATAGACAACAAGTAAGTTCATAAAAGCAATGTTAGGTAATTTAAAATTACAAACTAAAATGTTAAATAATTTTTTTTATTTTTAAGCTAGAAACATAAGAAATTTATTTAAAATTGTACTTTTGCATCAAAGTTAAAAACCTTATTTAAAAACTGAATACTCTGTTAAAAATTATAAAATATAAGGAAAATTAAAAATAAAATTCTTCAGATAATTAAGTAAATAAAGAGGCAACCAACCATTAGGTCACGATATTATTAAAAGTATTACACTTATAATTATTATCAAAAATATAAACGAAGCCGGGGTCGTCTTCAATTAAAAGGGGGGAATAGTTATGGAAGCAATATCCCACATGAAATTTTGAAATTTCTAAGCTGATTGATGCCAAGCGGCCTGGTCACACCAACACCTCCAATATTTCTAGCTTCATATGATCATTAATCCACATGATAGTATTATGTTAGAAAGTGATCAGCGCAGCATGACAACAGCGATTCATTCATTAAAACATTCCCAGCGGCTCAGCAATGCTAATTGCAAACAGTTTCTCCTGTAAAAACTTCCCCAGCAGCTCAGTAACGGACTGGGGTATGGGACTCTTATTCGCAAACAACGCCGACTTCTCTCATAAAGAATTTCCCCAGCAGCGGCTAAGTAACGGATTAGACTAATATTCTTGGTTGGCTCTATGTTAATTTAAAAAAATATTCAACATATTCTGTATTTTGTTCCTAAAAGGTGCAATTATTTTGATTAAACTGTCGAAAATCAGTTTTTGTACAAAAAACGCACTTAAAACGTGAACGTGGCCCTATGCTTTATATGGAAGATATGTCGGTTGAAGTAAATTTTTTCGAGTTTCATATAAAAATATTGAAAAAAGTGAATTTTTTGAAAAGTGGGTGGATTTTAAAAATGTTTACACTTGTATTGCTTACTTCTGCGAGGACCATGTATACAAAATTTTATTGATCTAGCTCAAAATTTAAGCCCTAAAAACTGGTGACATACGGACATGGCTCAATCGACTCGGCTACTGTCTATCTTTAATATTTTTCTATGTTACAAACTATGTATCAAACTTAATATACCCTTAGGATAGGGTATAATATACTAGTGTCGAGTCTCCATCTTCGCCACTCCCACCCACTCCCTGTTGCGCCTCTCAACCTCCGCAACTGTGGCATGTCTCTACAAGCTCCTAGAAGCGATGATTAAGAGAGCGTAACATCTGATGCATAGCGGGTCGCGAGTGTTCATCTGAATAGCGGACCACAGCTGACTGTCGTTTGGGCATAACACCTGCGGTAGTCTGTTGTGGAAAACAATTCTAGGATCTACACCTCGCGGCTCTGCTTAGCAACGTTAGAGTTGTGTCTTTGTGTGTTGGGGGAACTTAGGGTCGACTATACCAACATTCGTGGGCTTAGAACGGATTTCTTTGATCTAAAGGTCCACGGCCATTCCCACAAACCAGCTGCTTTGGCACTCAGTGAAACACAGGTAGTAGAAGAATCTTCCGATTTACAACTGCCTGGATATAGTTTAGTGCCATTATTCTTTCCCCACCGCAGTCTTGGTATTTATGTCCAGTGATATTGCTTACCAAACGCAGTATGGCCACTGTTCCAATCCGGAATTTTATTCCAAATGACTTTAAATTAAGGTCCGTGAGCAAATTATCCACTACTGTTTTATTTACAGAAGCCCTAGTTGGGACAGCAATTCAACCTTTAACGAGTTTGATGCGCTGTCTGATTCCATCACCCGAATTGTTTCGCTATATCCTCGTACCGAAATCGTCATTGCGGGTGATTTCAATATATGTAAATGAGCTAACATGTATACCGCACATTGTAAGTCACTCCGCCAATACCCTGGACTTGTTTCTTTCTTCATACCCCGATAAATACACCATTGATGTATTAGCGCCCTTATGGCGCTACGAGAAAGACAAGTGGGGCGGCCTTACTACCTTCTTTAGGAGTTTTAACTGGTCACTATGGTAGATTGAAAACAGAATTTGTCCAGCCTGTCCCTAAAAAAAGGCGGATCCTCCTCTCCATCGAATTATCGACCCATTGCACTTACGTCCCTTCTTTTCAAGGTCATGGAAACGCTGATAAATCTTCAGCTCATGAAATATCTGGATTCACGAAAACTCCTCAATGACTAGCAGTAAGGTTTGATGGGATATCTTACCGAGAAGTGGAACCAATCTCTTTATCACTTCGGCGAATCAAACATAGTTGCGCTTGATATTTCCAACCCATTCCTTCGCTGATGATATTCGTTTTTCATATTCGTTCCCCAACTCACATCATTGCTCTTCAACCATAGAAGAGAAACGGCAACGTATGTTAAACTCATTAAATTCCGATATTGACAGCATCATTAATTTGGGTTCAACCAACAGAGTTAAATTCAATGCATCCAAAACGCAATGCTGTCACTCGAACGAAACCAAAACCCCCAACCGCTATCCATGAATGGTGCTTGCATGGTGGATACCGAAAGACTTGCTGTTCTCGGTATGTGTATGTAACCACCGCCGATGGAACGATCACACCTTGACCTCGAGGTCGCCAAAAATGCAGCAAAGTGTCTGGGATTCCTTAAGCGGTGCAAGAAATATTTTACCCCGACTGATCTGGTCTTAATTTATATTTAATTTATACAATGCCCACATCTGGCCAGGTGCACCAAATAATCGTTTTTCACGTACTGGACAGGATCCAAAAGCGTTCGTTAAAACTTATAGGCAATAGAAACATTGTGAGCTCCTTAGTCTCACTAGAACATCGAAGCCAGTTGCATTCCCCCCTTCAAAATTTCACCCGCAATACGCGTCACACTCTAAATGCACATCAGGTTACTCTTAAGCCCAACTTCGGACATATTGTCAAGTACAGAGATTCATTTATTAGCCGAACGATACGCATGTCGAATGAACTCCCAGGCTCTGTGTGCCCTTATCACTATAGCCTTCAAACATTTAAAGCCAACGTTGATAGGTACCTCCTCTGTTTCTCTTCCCCCTATTCTCAAACGCCCGCGCCCTGAATCTTCAGTATAAGGGTATTCATATCCCCTTTGCACGGTGGTCCATAATGTCAATCCAGCTTGTTGCTTTAAAAAAAAAACGTTACTAATATATTGAAAAATAGTGAATTTATTTATTTATTTAAGTTTAAGAACATTCAATGGGTTTGTAGGAAAAAGATGGAAGGAGTGTAGCAGGAATTTTGCTGTTTTTATTAAAATAGGAATTAATTGGGCTGTGTAAAAATATAGTGCTACACTATATTGTATATATATAGATAAATATATATATTATATATATATATAGATATACCTCTGAGATGTATTTATGGATTCACTTGTTCCTTCAACATTATATACATAATGTTAACATTATATACACACGGTTCGCGTTAGAAATAGACATTTTACAGTCACTATTTCGTCTATATATTGACCACTGCGTTGTAAGGTTGAAGACAGTGATTTCAGAAACATTTTTAACTTCCTTAAACCAAATTTAATTATTGGTGGCGACATCAATGCGGAACACCCATTCTGGGGTTCAAGGCACGCCTCTCAGAAAGTAAGGGTGCTCTCCAATGCTGGTATGCAAAACGGTTGCAATTTTCAATCGATGAGTAAACCAGCATATTGGCCGACTGATAAAAATAAGATACCGGGTCTGATCGATTTATTTCTTGTTAAAGAAATATCTGGCAACTTTATAAAAGTTAAAGAAAGCTTTGACCTCTCCTCTGATCATTCTACAATCATCATGACCGTAAGCGAAGCTCTAATTAAAAAATTGGGCAAGTGCGAGGAGGGCCTCGTGCAATAGTGTTCCGGACATTTTGTATTATCATTAAATAGAAGGCAATTTATCCATATCCTGCATAGAATCATGCCATACATTTTTTAAGTAAAAACAGGAAAAATCAAAGACTTTTCTTCATTTCACAGGTTTTAATATCCAAAAAACAGTATTTACACAGGATAAATATAAATGAACGAGTATTTGAATTAAACCAGAGTCTTGGTCAATGGTATCGTTATCTGATTCATCTTCCATTCGTTCAGTTCCACCGGCTTGAACTTGAACACAATACTTATCTTTAGATTTGGCTGGATGAATCTGCAGACAAAGCATTGCTGTGTTTCGTTGTTTTTGTGTGTCGAACAATATCTGCGTTTCCGCCTGATGCGATCGAAAAACTTCCTTTATACTTTTTACAAAAATCATCACTTTTGTTTTTTTCCAGTTTCCAAAAATGGATATTTTTCTATCAATTTGGCGATGAGAACGCATTTGCCTTTTAACGGATTTGGCATATTTTCACACGATAAAAATTTAAGAAGAAATTAACACGCAATAGGACTGTCGTTCAAAAGTAGGTACAATAGAATAAAAAAATGACGTTCAAATTTCAAATGTCGAAACAACGACAGAGAGGGGATTCTCCCTTTTTGCCAACAAATTGAAAAACTGCTGATGCGAATTTATAGGTTCAAAGTGTTCAGAGCTCCCCAAACTTATGCATTTTAAATGAGGACACCACTGCTATCCAACCTAAGGATTCAGTCGTTTAGTTTTTAGTTATATGAAAAGTTGCTATGGGAATAAAACTGCAAGATTACAGGATAGTTACAGGGTTTTTCACAAAAACACAGGAGTCAAATTTCTACAGGATTTTCGTTGAAAATACAGGAGTATCTTGTAGAATACAGGATATATGGCATGCTTATGCATAGGTATACCTAACACTGGTTTTGATATGAACAATTTAATGTCTAATGAACTTTATCAAATGGTAAAACCAAAAGTACGTAGATATGTCCTAGTAATACTGTGCACTCCATTTTAACTTGCACATTCGATATAAAACATGGAGTGAATTCGTGCAAAAATTGGAACTCGAGATATTAAACAATTCTGAAATTACGTTAATAGAGAAGCTTGTATAGTGTGTCGGCCGATTATGTTTGTCTGTCTGTATAACGAGTGAATCAATTTACTTCAAACTTCATGTTAGGGAGCTATTCCATGGCTTCTAAAGGGGACATTGCAATTTTTGTTCTAGCCCTACTCTTAGAGTTCCTTCACGTAGCACCATTTTTACAAACACTGAGTTTTCTCCAAAATGGATTCAACGATTTTGATAAAATTTCATATTTCAGTTAGCTAAGGTGTGCCAAGCTTTTGGATAAAAATGCATCTAACGGTACTTTGCTTGTTAAATGGTTTAAGCAAAGCAGAACACTGGCAATACTTGACATGAGAAGGAATACAGCATTTAGAGTTTTAAAAATTTAAGAAAAAAATATTTTTGAAAAAAAGCCAAAATTTAAAAAAAATATAGTTTTTTTAACTTATGTAGTTTAGCAACATAGAGTTGACATATAAGATCCATTCGTGCAAATGACTCAGTTTTTGAAAAATCCAAATTGCAAGAGAAGAGATTACAGAGAAGTCCATGCGCTTTTCTAAAATCTGTAACTCGGGAACTACTTGGCGGATTTGGATGAAATTTGAACCAATCCTAGTATTAAAATGACTGCCTGTAAAAAATATTTCGATAACATCAAAACTGGGGAAGGGACAGTGGGATAACTAGATACCTCATTTTTTTAATTTTTCTCAGAAAATATATAAGATACAGAAATGTTCGTACTTTTTCACAATCTACACAAAATTCTACGTATCTCAAATTTTTTCTTATTTGTACCATTTATGGTCTGGCCGCTTGGGGGGAGGGGACAACATTTTTCAAATGTTTGGCAAGCTTTTTTGTTCAACAAATTTTGTTAGAAAAAAAATATTTCTTACATATATAGAGCACTTGCAAAATTCTTTTTAATTTGATATGCCACATGATGGGAAACAATTTTTTTTTTTACCCTTCATACAAAATGAAATTCATTGCCGCCATCTTGTGCAGGCTTCCACATAATGTATACATAGCGAAAGTTTCAGCTCTCTACTTCTAACGGTTCAAAAGTTACAGGGCTGTGACAGACTGACGAACAGACGGACAGACGGACAGACAGACACCGTCCAAAACCCATAAGTGTTCCGTCTTCCAGAGTGCCTTGTGGAAAAATACTCCAAAGCAAAAGAAAATGCCGGTCAGTAATGTTCAAACCTATTCCGAGGAAATACAAGAGATGATTTACGAAAAGAGAACAGCGGGTGAGAAATGGCAACAAAGTCGGGTTCGGCAACATAAGGTACATCTTAATCGTTTGTGCAACTCACTAAAAAAGGCTATTAAATATCTCAAAAATAAAGAAATAGAAACTTACCTTGAAAGCTTATCGGCAGGAAAAGATTCGAGTTATTCGCTTTAGAAAGCTATAACAGATATTAAAAAGCCTATAATACAAGCCGCACCAATCAGAAAAAAGACGAATGGGGCAGGCATGATAAAGAGAAAGCAAACATTTTTGCAACGAATTTGGAAGATACTTTTAAGCCATTTGATGGACAAGCTCTTGGTGAAAATGAAAATACGTCGGAAATAGACAATATTGCAATAAGAAATGCAACACTAACCGAACTTAAGGAAGAAATAAAGAAAATCAAACCCAAGAAAGCTCCTGGATACGACTTAATCACGGGAGCGGTTCTTAAGGCACTTCCAAGAAAAGCTTTAATTAAGCTTCTTTTTATTATAAACGCCGCGCTTAGACTTGAATATATTTCCAGTCAATGGAAAGTTGCGGTAAACCACCAAATGAAAAACTGTCTTATAGACCAATTTAACTTCTTCCAATATCCAAAGTATTCGAGAGAATATTGATTAGACGAATACAGCCGATAATAGAAGAAAACAATCTCATCCCGGATCATCAATTCGGATTCAGAAGTAAGCACTCTATAGTTGAACAAGTACATTGAATAACACACGTAATCGAAAGATCTCTTGAAGAAAAAATGATTTGTTCAAGTGTATTTCTTGACTTAATATAGAGAACAAACTGCTTTTGTACAAGCAAGTGCTAAAACTAATATGGACAACTCTGGGGTTGTACCAAAATAAGTAATATAAATATTTAAACTTTTGAAAACAAAGTGCTAAGAGGAATTGTTAATGCGCCATGGTATATTAGAAATAACGATATCCACAGAGATCTCGGCATTAACACTGTTGAGCCAAAAAGGTCTTTACTCGGTGATGGTTCAGATAAAAGAGAGAGATTTATTAACAGGAAGGTAAAGTCAATAATGATATATATATACATGTAGTAATTGTAATAGAAATAGTATATGGTTTAGTTTCTAATCGCTATATGTACAGTAACTGTCAAAATTAATATTACATTTTTCACACTCCCACTTAATATTAATTAATTGTATGATCATAATTCATTTTTGTTAAACAAACTTCTCTTTAAAACAATTCAATATTAAAAATTTAACTTTAGATATTTCAAAATTATTTAAGTACAATATTTAACTTCTGGCAAAAATATTCGAATTTTACTTTACTCAACGGCTTGGTAATAATATCAGCACTTTGCTCCTGCGTTGGTACATAAACCAAGTCGAATAGGCCTTCTTTAAACTTCTCCCTAATGAACTGATATGGAATGTCCACATGTTTTGTCCTCTTGTGGAATTGAGGATTTTTCACCAGCTTCAGTGCACTCTGGTTATCCATGAAGAGTACTGCATGCAATTGCTTTTCAGGAAGAAGATCTTGGAACAGTGACTTGATCCACACTAGCTCCTTTACAGCCTCAGATGCAGCGACATATTCGGCTTCTGTTGTCGATAAACTGACACTTTTCTGCCTCTGCGACGCCCAACGAATTGGAGTTTCGTTAATCAAAAACACGAAGCCACATCGCCGAGTTTCAATATCTCCGGCACAATCAGCGTCGCTGTAAGAATCAATATTATATTTAAAGTTATTTTTAAATAGTATACCATAAGTTAGAGTCCCCTTAATTTATTTAAAAATAAGTTTAACTGCGTTCCCATGCTCTACAGACGGATTGTCCAAATGTCTTGAAACAACTCCTAAAGCATAAGATATGTCTGGTCTTGTTGCTACTGCCAAGTACATAAGACTTCCTACAGCCTCACGAAAAGGAAATTTGCCGACATGAGTCTCTGTAGATATACATTTCGATGTTTCCGCAGGCGAGCATACAGTAGAGATGTGAACTGTGCGGTGTATAAAAAACTATTTGAATACGATAAACAGAAATGTATGCTAGCAATTACATAAAATGTGCGGTATTTACTGCAATATAGATGGTTTGACAGGTAATTACACTGAACCACAGCATAATTGCATGAACAGAAATTTTGATTGTCTTGAATATGTATGTATATATATAGAAAACAATTTTGAAGTAAGTGATATTAAGAAATTTGTAGATTCGAGAATTTGGTGGCTTAGTTGTAAATTGAGAAATAACAATCGGTCTGTATATATCGCCGCAATTTATCGTGCACATACTTCATCAAAGCGTGTATTCTGTGAAAAAAATTACGAATTAGATTGAAGACCTCGTGGACTCAAATAAACCCTTTATTTTAACCGGGGATATGAATATTAATTGGTTTAACAACTCAAACATATATAGGAATGAATTAAAAAATATAACTGAAATTAAAAATAATTGCAAACAAATTGTGTGCGAACCAACAAGAGTTACTAATAATACAATAACTTAAATAGACTACGTCATAACTGAAAGTTGCTCTCAAACCAAGGCGAAAGTGGACTATGAACTAAAAATGTCTGACCATGAGACCATAGCAATTGAAATTTACTCCCACACTAAAGAAATAAATAAAAGTGAAGTAAGTACGTGTAAAGTCCTGAAATACATATAATAAAACATCGTTTCTAATCAAACTAAGAAACAGTAACGCGATAGGGTACCTACAGAATGCTGAAACGTGAATATAATGGGGAAGATTCTTGAGGATGAACTTAGAAATATAACAAATATGTTTATAGTTTCAAAGATCATCAAAAGTGGGGTAGGAGACTGGTTTAATGTGACGCTACAAAATATGAAAAGAGAAAAAATCGCGAAATACAAGGAATTCAGATTTTCTAATAGCGAGGTCTGTTGGAACAGTTATCGTGCATTACGCAATAGATATAAAATTGAGCTTGTTAAAGCAAAAAATTATAATATAAAACGTAAAATAATTACCGCGCGTGATCAAAAATCGATGTGGAGTGTGTTAAATAAACAAAAAGAACAAATAAAAGGCATAATCTTTAATGGTAAAAATATTGAAGACAATAAAGAAATCGCTAACAAATTCAACGAGTTTTTTGTAAATAGCATTATCGAAATCAATAACTCTATCCCGTTTACCCAATTCAACCAAATATACATCCAATCGACAGTGAACTTACAAACGTTCCTTGACGTTTATCAAAAAAAATATAATCGGGAATCAGCACGATTCCAATGAAACGCAAGAATTAACAACGTTATAAGGAAAGCTTTATTTTGGGTCGACCGACCAGATTCGAAGTACAAATAAGAATGTTCACTTAGCTCCTAAGTTACAATAAATTCACTTAGCCTAAAACTGCTAAGGTTGCAGTTCCCACACAAACCCAACACCTCAGCACGCAGCGGATAGGCGCGTGCATATTATCGGGAAACATGATCCTCCCTCCAACGGTGCGCATGCACATAACGGAAGCGCGTGTGCATTGCTTGCACTTTTTCCGTTAGGTGAATAGCCGGCCGTGTGTGTTAACTGCCGCCCCCTTAAATGTCTGCGTCCCGCAGATTATTAGCTGGACTCGTAGGACACCTCAACTTTGGGCTAGTGTCATTAGCCTCCTGGGTAGGACGTGGTGTGTGACGCGGGGCTGGTCTCCGATGACAGGATAGGCGGAATTCTGGGAGGCTAACTTCGCCATAGATCTTCCTCCACATCGAACAAATGACAGTTAGTACCGCTATGATGATAAAAACTTCTGTAAGGATAGAAGAGTTAAAATGTTTCTTTAAAATATTAATGTGCTCGATATTCTTGGCGCTGAGATCGTGTACGTATTCCAGGTTGGGTTTAACCTTGTTGCTGGTAACATTAGCCAGGACGGGGGGCAGTGCCTGCGGTCCAATGGTTACCTTGCTGTAGTGCGTTAGGTCCTTTATTTGCACCGTGTCGTTGTCCAGCTGGATCAAGTAAGTACCTTCTAAGGGAATAGAGGAATTTTTATTTAAGAGCGACCCGTTAAAATTCGTAACGAAAACAGTGTTTTCCCCAATCAGTTCTATTATTTCCTCATTAGTTGTCCTATAGTCACAGAGTGCGTTGCCACCCTTGAGAATTTTGGGTAGGCAAGAGTCTTCTGGTAGTCGTTTTAGAACAGCTTCCTCACATACAGATGTATTGCCTATATTAAGGCATTTTCCGTCTAGTCCGCACGTCTCGTCATGGTTGATTAGAAGTCTACGATAGTCTATGTCGATTTGCTTACCATCTTTTATTGCGGCACGGGCTGTCACCAGATGGTATACTTCTGGTTTAATCTTTGGGATCGACAAGATGTATAGCATTAGTGTCCCGTTAGTGTACACTGAAGGTCGACCATACTCCACAGCTTCTACAATATTCTGATAGGGAAAGGTTTCCAGCTCATTTACGATAGCGTTGACCTCTTCGGAGTCTAGAAGGTTGCTGTTGACTATACCATTTTTTGCCATTTGGCAGGCCCTCATTATTTCGTTTACCCCTTCTTTTAGTATGAGTACTTTATTGAGTAAGTCGTGCTTAAGTTTGTCCGTCTCCCCTTCTTGTACTATACTGTTGAAACGGCCGATTACCTTATTAATTCTATCTGTAATTTCGAGCGTCGTGTCCATCAGTCTTTTGTTGATTCTGTATTGTTCGTTATTGTTCTGTACAATGTCCGTTTGAGTCTCTAGAAGGTTACCCCAGTCAGTTGCGTCGGGAGTGCCAGCCAACCACTTCCAAGCGGACCCTATCCAATTGATTGATCGGGGCCTCCTTGTCCTTGCATCTCTTAGTTCACCAAGACGGTCTTTAATCTGGGTTAAATGATAGCCTAGAACAAGATGTATTTCTTCATCCCTTACATGTTCCGCTGCCAGCTGTTCGATGTTCTGAACAAGAACGTCATATTTCGTTAAGTCGATTACGTGAATTAGTTTGAAGTAGCCGTTAGTAATCCAGGCGTTTCCGACTCGAATGGCCACAATCGGGGATTTGTAGGCGAAAATATGTAGGGTTTGCATGGGAGTTAATAGAAGGACTAATCTGTAATATATAATTTTATTCTTTATTCAACTAGGATAGGTTACAATGAATTTTGACTTATGAAGTGAGTACATTGGTACGGCACCATATTACATAACTGATTAAGTATACATGCTTATATCTATTTCATATCTATTTCGTCATTTAGGGGTTTTTTTTTTTTTTTTTTTTTGCCTTAATGAACATTTATTATACATTTCATTTTCATTTTTCATTTCATTTTTTCCATTTTCATTTTTCATTTATAGTATGTTCTCATTACTTTCGCATAAATTTTTATTACTTTTTGTATGGTTTAATATATTTTTAAGTACTTATGTTTTTTAAATGAGCTTTGTGGATTCTTTTCCCACTTGCTGTTGTAATGGTCACACGATTATCTTTTGCCACAACTTCCTTCTTATATAAGGGCTTATTTTTACTTTTTATGCCTTTTACGGCGGTGTACACTATATCACCCTCGCAATACCTTCTCGGCGCCGCTCTTTTTAAATTTAGCCTAGTATTCCTAGCCTCCATATTTCGCCTAATAATATCTCTCAAATCTTTGTTAATTTTCGAGCGAATGTTTAAAAGATTCTGGTAATTAATCCTTTGAGACCTATTAAAAAACACGTCCGTAGGCTTCCTTTTAGTGACCGAATGAACGGTGTTGTTATACCGATCGACGGCTACATATACAAGCTCCTTAACGCTTAAATCAGAGATCTCTGCCCGAAGGCACCGGTAGATTTCCAACACTGTGGAGTGAACCCTCTCTATTTGACCATTCACTTCGCTTCTGTGGGATGGAGTCAGGTAAAGTTTAACACCTAAGTTCTTTATCAGGTTTAGAACAATTGGACTAAGGAAACCTCTTTCATTGTCTGTAACTAGAATTAGGGGAACCGTAAAGTAGTGTAGAATTTTGATTAGCTTTGATCTTATGTAAATAGCGGATTTATCCTTAATATGGAAAAATTTTGAAAATTTCGAAAATTTGTCGACCACGGTTAGGAACTTTTCGTTTTGAATCTCCATAATGTCCATATGGAGAATTTCGCATGGATATTAAGGGACATGCGTTGGTTGAAATTCGGGCGTAATTGGATGCCTATCATACTTATTGGTGTTGCAGATTTCGCATGAGGCAACGAATCTTTTTATGCAGGCCATCATTTGAGGGAAGTAGAATTTCTCGAGGATTTGTTCCTTGTTTTCTCTAGCAGCTCGATGGGCCCTCTTATGCTCTCTTTCGATGATTACGAATTTGCGCTCTTCGTTAGCAACGTCCTCGACCACCCTCTGTGTTAATCGTACCTTGTACTTCTCAAAACTCTCTAGATATGTGTCTTGGAACATTGTAATATAGTCCTCTGGGATTTTTATCCCGTTGACTACACTTGGGTTTAGTTTTTCCCTCAGGAATTCCCTAAGCTTGGCTTTGTCTAGTTTCCTTGTGGAAATGTAATGGCGATGGTAGCCGGGATGTGGTTGCTCATAAGACACAATGTCGATACCAATCCTGAAAATCAATTGGTTCCTAAATACATTTATTGGAGCTTCTACATGCGGTGGCAAGTCCGAATTGTCTTGCTCAGCACTGTGCATTGTACAAGAACTCTCACCATCCATGGATTCTTCACACAGTCCTTCGTCGGCAGTACCTGTCTGTATGTCGTCTGTCATCGTATTTCGTCCCTCACTTGCAGTCTCTGTGTCTACGTCTTGGTCGCAACTCGCTGTTAAGGTTCGCGAATCGTCACTATTTGCTTCACTAGGAGCATCGGGAGTACCTGATAAGTGATTAACTTCTGTTCTGAGTCGTGAGAGAGCATCGGCCACAAAGTTTGATTTACCAGGTGTATAAATCAACTCGTAGTTATACTCTTCGATTCTCGCCTTCCAGCGTTTGAGCTTGGCGTTGTAATTCCTATTACTGAGAGCGAAGGTCAGGGGCTGGTGGTCGGTATATATTCGTATCTTTTTGGCTCCGTAGAGGTAGTTCCTCAGATTATCAAGTGCCCACACTACTGCGCGCAACTCCTTTTCATTTGTCGCATAATTTTCTTCTGTCTTCTGTAATTTTCTTCATTCAACGAACGGGAGATGTATGCGATCGGCTTATCCTTACCATACTCGCCCTGTGACAGAACAGCCCCGATGGCATAATTAGAGGCATCAGTAGTCAGATTGAAGGGCTTTTCGAAGTCCGGGAATGCCAATACCTCAGCGGAAGTGAGTAACTCCTTCAAATCTTGGAAGGCCTTGAGTGCTGCATCGTCGAGATTCACGGGGACCTTTTTTGACTGATTGGCTTTTACTTGTGCTAATTCCCCCCGAGTCATATTCGTTAGAGGTTTTGCAATCTTGGCATAATCTCTAATGAATCTTCTATAGTATGATGTTAGTCCAAGGAAGTTTTTCAGCTCTTTAAGCGTGGTAGGGGGAAGAATCGTCTCAATGGCTTTGACCTTTTTAGGATCAGGAAGAATACCTTCCGGAGTAACAAGGTATCCAAGGAATTCAACACTAGTGGCCAGGAAGTGGGTTTTTTCTAGATTAACCTTCAATCCAGCCCCATGAATCTTGGAGAACACAGTTTCAATATCCCTCAAATGATCGGTTTCGGTTTTGCTATAAATTATAATATCGTCGATATAGACGTAGCAAATTTTCCCGATCAATTCCTTTAGGACATCATCTATCATGCGCTGAAAGATGGCAGGGGCATTTTTGAGCCCGAAGGGAAGTCTTAGGTATTCATATTTGCCGTTCATCGTTGAGAAGGCCGTTTTTGGAATATCCCTCTCATTCATCAGGATCTGGTGGAACCCTGAAGTAAGATCCAGTGTCGTAAAGAGCTTAGCATCCCCGAGGCTTGCGAGAGTGCTGTTGATGTCGGGGATAGGGTATGTATCCGAGATGGTTACCGCGTTCAATCGCTTGTAATCAATGACCATTCGGTACTGCTTCTCCCCGTTAGGCTTTGGCTTCTTGGGAACGACCCATATTGGTGAGTTATAGGGGCTGTTTGACGGTCGGATAATATTTTCCGCTAACAACTCATTCACCTGCCTCTCGACTTCCCCCCTCATAGAAGTCGGGTAGGGATAGCTTTTAGTATAAATTGGCTCGTCGGTACTCGTGCGGATCTCTGCTCTTACACTTGTCCTAATTTCCTCATTACCAACAGGTCCAAATAAGTGGCTAAATTTATCGCAGAGACCTTCTAGTTTGAGTTTAGCATATTCGGAAATTTCTTTATTCGGGATCAATAAGTGGTTAACCGCGGAGGAGGTCATATTTTTTAGGGGGATTCTTTTATTTGTATCTATTGTTAATTCATTCTTTTCCCTATCTATAATAGCTTTCAGTTGTTTAAGAGTGTCATCACCGATTATTCCATCGAATGACTCCAAACTTGGAAGAATAAAAAAGGTTACAACCAAATCGCAGCCTAGAGAGGAGAAGAATTTTCCGCAGATTTTGGTTTTAACCAAGATCTTTCTAGCGGGACTATTAATGAAGAATGGGGTATGGACGGGTTTAGCATTTGGTGCTAAATGAGATTGGATGAAGTTTTTGTTCGCACCAGTGTCGACGAGGAATTTCAATATTCTCCCGTCCCGCGCAACATATTCTATATATGGTACGCTGGAAACGAGGCACCTTCCATAAAATTCTCCTCGTTAGACTCCTCGATTGAGATATCGGTGGGCGCTGGTGTCTCTACATTTTCATTCCCGGTCGTTACCATGTGGTAAAACCGCTGCTGCTTCCGTGGGTAGCTATCTGAACTAGCTTCTCGTTTAAATGGGTTATTGGGACGGTTCATATAATTTACGTTCTTTGTCTGGACGGATTCATCTACCTCCATCTTGATTGCAGGCTTCGGGCCTGTCGGTCTTGGTGGAGCATACTGTCGTTGGAACCCCGAATTCCAAGATGAACGTGGCCTCTGACCAGAATTACTTCTGCCATTAAATGGCCTGGCTGGATTTCCAGCAGACGTAGGTGGTCCTCTATCATTCCTAAAGTTGTAGTAAACTGGAGATGATATAACATTCGGCGCCTGAATATGCACAGAATTGCTTCTGAAATTGAGATTTTGCATCTCGAGGCACGCCGAGTATGCTTCAGGCAGGGTCTTAGGCTTCTGAATTATCAGTAACTTCGAAAGGTCCCCACTCAGGCCTCGGATAAAAACATCCAGCGTTCGATTCCTGTAACTTTCTACAAGTGCGTCCATTGTCTCGACAGAGTAAGTTTCGGCCCTGATTTTATTAATGATCAGTGAGAACTGATGGTTCACCATGGCATAAAAGTCATCAACCCTAGAGCTCCCCTGAGTGAGCTTATTAAGCTGGTGTTCAAGAGTACGAATATCCCTTTTGTCCGCGTAATGAAGGGAGAGAACTCTCTTTATTTCTACCCACTCATTATCAAAAATGTTATACGACACAAGTGCGGAGTCGGCCTTACCTCTTATTTTTTGGCGAATGTGCTGAAGGATCGCCCGATAGATCGGCTTGGTACGAACGATTTCGTAATCCCTCAGCACGGTTTCTACACTGTGCACCCAAGAAACGTATTGCACCGGGTTACCATCGAAAACCTGGAGTTCCTTCACGGAGTCCGGAAGTTTCGATATGTCCTTCAGGTCTTGCTCGTTATCAGGAAGACGGAGAGGTAACGGTTCCCTAACCTCTGGCACTGGTATGTCTACCATGCCAGCCTGTTCTATAGATCCAATACGGTTACCTACAGACCGTACTTGTTCAGAGAGGGACTGTATAACTTGGCTAGGATCGTTTTGTTCAATTTGGGCAATGCGGCCCTCTATACCCTTAAGCTGGGTTATAAGAGAATTAATCGCTCCTGTGAGCTGGGTTACTTCTCTTTCTAACTTATCCATTCTAAGTGGAGCGGTATCAAGAGGGTACTGAAGGGGGTTAAATTCTAGGGGAAATTGTGGGCAGCGATAAAGTGCGTAACTTAATGTATTTAAGTACTTAAAAATGCCTAGATGTCCGTTGAGAGCTCTCCTTTTAAATTTTCGGAGTAGTCGCCCTGGTTCGGAAGGTTCGTATTAATCCGTTTTGGTCGTACGCGTTGATAGTTGCGAGCAACCTACTAAGGTACGAATAACTTCACCACCGAAAATCGAATGATTTTATAAGTGAACCGACTCCTTGTTTCACGAGAGTCTACTCCTGGACATTTGGTAAGCTAGTGAATTTCTTTCTTTTCTTTTTTCACGTATTTTATTTTCAGAGAATGCTAAATCCCCTTTTTTGCTTTTTAATTATTTTAATGTAAGCATATGACAATGGATATTTTCACTTAAATACTTATATATTTTATGAATGTTAAATTTTATTAATTATTGATTGATTATTGATAAATTCTATATTTCATGGTTTCATTTGTTTTAGTTACTTATAACTATCTTACATAAAAATTGTTGTTATGGGCCAGCCTGCCATCGCTAATAGGGTCCTTAGTATCCGGGAATCCAGCGCAAGTTAAGTTGTTTGTTTCCTTTCTAGGTCACCACTTTTATTTCCTGTTCAATCAGGTTACGCATTAACTTCCTCTCACTGCACTTTTCTATTATCTGCTCAATCGCTTTAAAGGATTAAATTTCTTTTCACTGTACTTTTTTATTCTCTGCTCGGTCACTTTCACAAGGTAACAGATTAATTTTTCCGTGAGTTTTGTTTTTGGTCACTTTCGGATTACCGGTTTTTTGAAAAGGACTAATTTTTTCGACCGCGACGGGAGGCTGTCCCTGCTCGGGCGCCACTTACAAACGTTCCTTGACGTTTATCAAAAAAAATATAATCGGGAATCAGCACGATTCCAATGAAACGCAAGAATTAACAACGTTATAAGGAAAGCTTTATTTTGGGTCGACCGACCAGATTCGAAGTACAAATAAGAATGTTCACTTAGCTCCTAAGTTACAATTAATTCACTTAGCCTAAAACTGCTAAGGTTGCAGTTCCCACACAAACCCAACACCTCAGCACGCAGCGGATAGGCGCGTGCATATTATCGGGAAACATGATCCTCCCTCCAACGGTGCGCATGCACATAACGGAAGCGCGTGTGCATTGCTTGCACTTTTTCCGTTAGGTGAATAGCCGGCCGTGTGTGTTAACTGTGATCTTTAAATTTAATCCTATTAATATTAATAATATAAATAATAATTGATGCAGTAATAATAATAATTGTTCCAATAATGGTAAGATAAATAAATCTGTCAATTGGCAATGGCGTTTTCCCTAAAACTTGGAAAGAATCGGTGGTAACGCCTGTAGAAAAAGTTAGAGGTACTAATTTGTGTGAAAATTTCCGTCCTGTAAACGCCCTTCCAATTCAAGAGAAAGTACTGGAGAAAGTATTCCAAATCCAACTTAAAGAATACTTTAAATCTAATAACCTTTTCCTCGAAAGTCAATCGGGATTTAGAAAAAAGCATTCATGTGAGGCAGCTTTAAATAATGTAATAATTTGCTGGAAAGAGGAAATTGCTGAAAAAAACTATGTGATAGCTATATTTCTCGACTTCAAGAGAGCCTTCGAAACCATAGACAGGAGCAATCTTATAAATAAACTAAGAGACTATGGCATAGGTGGGACCGAGTTAAAGTGGTTCGAATCTTTTCTTTGTAATAGATCTCAAAGAACAATGGTGAATGGTGTATCTTCGAGCAGCAAAGAAACAAAAATCGGCGTTCCACAAGGATCTATACTAGGAGCCTTACTTTTTATTGTTTACATAAACGACATAAAAACAGCAGTAAAATACTCACAAATCGTGCTTTTCGCTGACGACGCCCTATTATTTATCTCGAAGAGTGTGAAAAAAAACTTCAAAGTGATCTCTATAGTTTAAGTAACTGGCTCAAGGCAAATAAACTAAAACTTAACGTAGTTAAATCGAAGTGTATGGTTTTTAAACATGGACACATGGAACAAGTTGACGAAATTAAATACTTAGGAGTGATAATTGATTTTAAGTTAAGGTTTGATAGACATTTAAATTATATAAATAAAAAAGTTTCAAAAAAAGTATTTTTTTTGGTAGAACAAGAAATAAAATATTAACAATAAGTTGCAATATATATTTTTAATCTTATGGTTAAGCCACACTTTGAGTACTGTTCGTCCATTTTATACTTGTGCAGTGATAATATGTTATTAAATATACAACGTATTCAGAATAGAGCAATGAGAATCATTCTAAAATGTAGTAGATATAATTCTGTAGTGCTGATGTTAAATACGTTACAAAGGCTAAGTTTTAAACAAAGAATTTTGGTTAATGTTTTATGTTTTGTTTTCAAAATTAAAAACAATATGTTACCTATATACTTGAAGAAATACATAAGATATGTCGGTGAAGCTCAGCCATACTACTTAAGAAATGGAGGTGATTTTAGGCTTCCTCACTACTTAGCAAATGAGACCCATAACAGTATAGTCTATAAAGGTTTTCGTTTATATAATTCAATGTCCAATGATATAAAAAATGAAAGAAATCTGATATCATTCAAAAGAAAAACTATAAATTATATAAGATGTAATTTCCCTTATACTAATAATTAAGTCTCTTGTATGTACATATGTATATTAAATAAGTTAATTATTACACAAAAAAAAACCTTTGGTTCCAACATCTAGAGGCCTGTTTCAGTCCATAAAGGCTTTTATTCAACTTGCACACACGTCCGCTGTTGTCAGGCTGCGACACGTATATTTCCTCCTCCAACTGACCATTTAGAAATGCTGTCTTGATATCAAACTGCTTCAAAACGAGATTCTCTGCAACAGAAATCGCAAGAATGGACCTGATAGATGCGAATCGGGCAACTGGGCTAAAAGTTTCATTGTAGTCCATTCCTTCCCTTTGAGTGAATCCTCGCACATCTTTTGACAGCTTCGCTTTAAACACCCACTTGTTGCCAATCACTTTTCTGTTTTCTGGAAGAAAAACGAGATCCCAAGTTTTGTTAAGATGAAGTGCATCGATTTCCTCGTCCATCGCCGCTTTCCACTTTCTGGCATCCACCGATTCCATCGCTTCCCGATAGCTCCTCGGCTCGAAACATTCATTAATAAATGCATACCCTTCTTACATACTAGCTAGTATGCTGGTCGTTGCAGAAGCTGTGATAATTCTTTATTACGCTCTTTTCTCCTATTCGACAATTAACTGTTAACTGCATTGCTCATGGGTACGCTAGTTTATTATTCTCATTTAATTGTATTTGACCATTTTTGTGTGACAAAAAATGGCTTTTACTACAACTTCTGTTGATCGTAAGTAAAAAAGTTGCTTTACATAATTTTTAGGAAATTTTCCAGGGATAAAAATTTTATAAAAAAACGAAAAAATTATTAAGTAAAAATTTTGAGAAAAATGCATTTTAAGTAAAAAAATGGAACAACAAATTTTCATAATTTTGAGTTTAAGAAGCCATAACTTTTTTGTAGCTGCACAGATGTACTCAAAGTGTTTGGGACTTGTATGCGCTAGTAAATTGTCTTTCCAAAATGTACAAAACCTTTTTTGTACCTATAATAGTTTAGAAGTTATAGCGTTTAAAGTGGCTACACCTCCAAATTAGAGGTCACCCACTTTGGGGGGCTATAACTTGAAATGGGGTGAGAATAGACCCCCCTCTGCCATACAATTTTTTGTTCGGCGGAACTTCAGGAATCTCCCCTTAAAGGATTATACCGCTTAACTGGGACACCCTGTATACTACCTTAAACCTAAATAGACTTATATACTAACTTAAAATAAACTTAACGGCTAATTTTTTTTTTTTGCCAACAGGCTTTTTTTAGGTTTTTTTATTTTTTTTGGCTGTCAACAGACAATTATTTTTTTTTTTTTTTTATATTATGCTTAATTTAACCTACACCTACAGACTAAAGAACTATGTAAGTCGGCCATTGGTAGCAATCTGCTACGGCCAACTAACCGTACAGCCCCTATCCGGGATCTATGGGAATCGACGAGGGAGCTCGCTCTATGAGCCACCAGAATTGCTGGTGCTGACGCTCGACGTCCTTTATATCTCGGATTGAAACCGACCTACTAAACCGGAGACGCTCCTCAGCGCTCCGTACGACGTCACGCTCGTAGTTGAGCCGCCTATCCACAGTTTTTCGGCCTACGTGGAAGATTAATGGCACTGCCGCTCTATCCTGGATCAGACCTGCCTGATCATAATAGAGGAATGCTTCCGGGGGGACAAAGCCGCTAAATCGAACGCTCTCATGGTACATAATATTGGGGTAATAAGCCCCGGAGATCAGGTTATTCATCGAGGTCATTGCTCTTGCAATGTGCCTTCGAGTCATCTTGATAAGGAAATTGTCCACTCTTATCAGACTCGCTTTGTTGTAAAGGATCTCGTTGGAATAGAATTTTATGTACTGAGACTCTGGTGTTCTATACAAGTGAGGGCAAGCCCGAAGGCAGGCCCTCTCAAACACTCGAATCCTTTCCATCCTACTTGCTCCCATGTTGAACCACACGGGACATCCATATGCGAGCATAGGCCGAATGAGGTCCATGTAGCAGATAACTTTCACCCTCGCATCGAGTTGGCTGCTATAAAACAGTCTCTTTGTAAGAGCGAAAGCGCCTCGGGCTCTGGTTAGAGCAATATCTACATGTTTATTAAAATATAGATATTGATCTAGCCAGATCCCCAGGTATCTGACTACATTTTGACATGCAAGTGGACGTCCGTGCTCTCCAACAATAGAGAACTTTCGCCAATTCTTCCTAGTATCCCTAGAGGCCCTAGACAATGGCGTTCTGAAAAGAATGGTTTCAGACTTCTGAAAGTTGATTTTCAACTTCCAGTCATCACAATATCGCTGAATCTTATCGAAGTCACGCTGCAAGAGTGTTGTAATGAGCCAAAATGGTCTTTACTCGGTGATGGTTCAGATAAAAGAGAGAGATTTATTAACAGGAAGTTAAAGTCAATAATGATATATATATAATTTATAATTTATGATTATAAATTATTTAAAAAACAATTTCATCTGTTCTACACAGGAGAACAGATAATGAAACACAGAATTTAATTTTTTATGACTTTTTCTTTATTTCAAAAATTGTCTGAAGCCTCAGATTCCTTACCTTGGGTAGGGGGAAATCTTTAGCTTATACGAAGAGACTTACTTCGAACTACTGGTTAAAGAAAAGGCGCGCTAAAGAGAATTGCGAGCGCTTTTATAGTTACAAATTGCTGACGCAAGAAATCCGTATGGTATAGATTGGATTGAAATGCATCATCAAGTGATGAAATAAACTCTAATGGCAAAAGTGCTGACTTGAACTTTACGGAGACTTCCGGCGATCGCATTACATTCAGTGGTTGAATTTGAAGTCCAGAATTTGTTTATTTTGGTTTGTTGATATTTCTTGGGGCGCACAAGTGGATTCTGATATAACACCTCTTTAAAGTCTTCTGTGGGTCGAAAAGCGACTCGTGGAAGATTGACATTGTTTATAATTTTCATTTTTTTATTCTTACATTTAAGATAGGTATAAAAGATTATGACAAATATAATAGTTAAGATTATCATATACATAGTTAAATTTGTGTGATTGTGCTTGTATTTTATTTCTTGAATTTCTTTTAAGTTTTCTATATTTTGATAATGGATTTTTTCAAAAGTTATGTCATTTATTTTGGTATAGTTAATATTTAATATAGTATTTGGTAGCAGTATTTCATTTTTGTATTCCTTTCTTTTATATGTTTTATTTTTAATTTCTACGTAACAATTTTCTAAAGATATCAGATAATTTCCTTTGACTGTTATTTCTTGATTATTACAATTGTGATTAAGTTTTTCAACCTCAGAATTAATAATTACAATATTGTTGTTTCCTATTTCAAATATATCTTCATTATTATTTTCAATTAAATTACACTTCATTTTGTTTTCATAAATATGTTTTATACAATCATCATTTATTGATTTCAAATATTTCTTAAAATTAGTATTATTATAAATTTCTTTTCCTTTTGCTAAGTACATGTTTTGATTTATTTTTAATTGGAAGTTTTTATCAACATTTGGTATTGGTTGAACATATATTTGTTCGTAAAATTCTTCTGAAAAGTTTGGAATTTCTATGACAAAAATTATGTTTTTATTATAAAGAGCAAGATTAAGTTTTATATGTTCAAGGGTTTCTAACTGGATGTTGTTTTCATTTATTTCTTTTTCAGTTAATATATCTCTACTTAGGACTCCTAGTTTTGAAGTTAAAATAATTTCTTTTATTTTTTCTATATCGTTTAAAATGTATCTAATATTTTCTTTCATTTCTATTTCGAGTTTGAATTTATGGAAGTTTCTTTCTATATCTTTGTGAGCATTGTTGAAATTTTTAATGGTTTCAGAAATTTCCTTGGCTTTGGAATTAAAGGTTTCTGTAATAGCTTTAATTTGATTGTTGAAATGGTCATTAATTTTTATTTGTTGATTAATGTTTGTAATTGAGTTATGGGTATTTGTTTCAATACCCTTAATTTGATTTTCAATTTCTAGTCGATCGTCATCGTCCATCGTTCCGTATAGGAATTTAATTCCAGAACCTATTATATTTAATAATCCTCTTTTCTGTCTTTGATGGGGAGTTATAGTTTCAAATTCTTTCCTACAATGAATCATCATTTTTATAATTTCTTGATTCTGTTCTGAATTGTTAACATCATTTTCTAGTATTGGAAGTTCTCTAACGTTTTTCTCTAGTAATTTTATATTTTGTTCATAATTTGTAAGGTTTATTACATGCAGAATTTTTGTGTAATTGTCTATAATCTTCTGCTCACCTAATTGTAGTATTATAAAACCATTACCTTGGTTTAAGTTTGTTATTTGTATTTTTTGTGTTTTTATTGTTGCAATGAAAGTTGCAAAAATTATTATCTTAATTAACGCCTTCACTTGTTGATCCATCAGTTGCCCGATTGGAGATAGTTGTTGAATTAGACCTGAAATAAAGGTTTTCATTCTTGAATTTTTTCTCTTTATGAAACTGATCTTTATGGAGTATACGATTAGCTTGTTTTTTATAGGGGTTTCCTTCTTCTAATAATATAATAAATTCTTCATTTATCTCGGCATCTTTCCTATTTTCATTTATTTTATTCAACACTTTTTCTTTCGTTTTTTCTATTTGTTTATAGATGATTTCATTATTTATTTTATTTAAATGAATGTCAATGGGTTTTTCTTTTGTTGTTAAGTGTATTGTGTTATTATAGATTGAGAGAGCTTTTATAACTTGGTCTATTAATGGGAAAGGATCATCTGCCTTTTCTACCTGAGTTAAAATTCTGAGATGTTCGTTTAGGGTACTATGAAATCGCTCTATATCCGAATTACCGGTATGTCTATTGGCTGTACTGTAATGTACTTCTATGTTGTCATTGGACAAACAGTTTTTTAATGTTTCTGCCACAAAAGCGTTTTCGTTATCTAAAGTTACTATTTTTGGTTTGGTCATATACGAGAATATTTTAGTCATAGCGTTCATAACATCAATGTAAGTTTTATTTTTGATTCGTTCAACTGCTACGTATTTTATTTTATCATATTTTTATTTTATTTTTATTTTTATCGTATTTTAATTTATCAATACACGTAAGTTATTTTCCATTTTTATCTCGATACCATATGTCTAGGTGGTAATGTTCATGTGGACCTTTGGGTGTTTCAGTTTTTTCATAAGGTAATTTGATTTGATGTCTTTCTATTTTTGTCATACAAAAATTGCATTGGTTAATTATTTTATTAATTAGTTCTTTAAAATTCGGGATATAATATTCTCTGATAAGTTCTAGATAAAGTTTATCAATTCCTAAATGATTAAAGTCTTTATGTTTTTATACCCTATCCTAAGGGTATATTAAGTTTGATACATAGTTTGTAACATAGAGAAATATTAAAGATAGACCACATAAAGTATATATATAAATGATCAGCATCAGTAGCCGAGTCGATTGAGCCATGTCCGTCCGTCCGTCCGTCCGTCTGTCCGTCCGTGTGTCACCAGTTTTTGGGCCTTAAATTTTGAGCTAGGTTGATGAAATTTTGTATACGAGGTCCTTGGAAAAGTAAGCAATACAAGTGTAAAAAATTTTAAAATCCGCCCACTGACACGCCCACTTTTCAAAAAAATCACCTTTTTTCACTATTTTTATATGAAACTCGAAAAAACTTACTTAAGCAAATATGTAGATATCCACTAAATCTACAAATTGTCTATACATTGTATATGGCCAAGCCCACTTTTTAGGGGCGTTTACTTCAAAAATTAATTTTCGAGTAAAAATATTAGTTTGTAGGGCAAAATAGAAAATTTTGTGAGTTCATTTTCCACCGCCCACTGAAACGACCAAATAAGATAGGGATAGGGTATCATACGATCCGCTCCAGACGGATTGTAGCACTTTTTCACTGGTTTAAGTATAGTTTCATACGCGTCTTTTATATTTAAATCTTTTAATATCTTTGTGCTTCTAAATAATATATTCTTTTTCATTTTATTCTCTTGGATCCATACTTTCTGAAATTCGTTAAATTGTTCATCGTTTTCAATGTATATAGCATTTGTGATATTTGTGTCAACTTCGTTTATCATTTGTAAATACAAATTTCCATTTGGGTTTGAACATTTAAAGGTTATTCTTCTTTTACCAACATGCGGGAATGAAATTGTTTGATCACCATTTGAGTTGGAATCAAGGACAATTTGTCTCTTAAAATAATTGAGAGTTTTTTCGCTAATAGGTATAAAAAGAGAATTATCTTCTTCTGCACTATGATTGGTTCTTGAATCTTCTTCTTCTAATATATTTATTTTTGGTTCACTAATTTGAATTCTTGAAAGGGCATCCGCCACTTTATTTTCTTTGCCCTGGATATACTCTATTTTGAAGTCATATTCTTCGAGCTTGATTTTCCAACGTTGTAACTTGGAATTGGGTTCTTTTAAAGTACTAAGCCATACTAATGGCCTGCGGTCTGTTTTGATCACAAATTTTCTTCCGTACAAATAGTGTCGAAATTGGGTTGTTGCCCATACAATAGCTAATAGCTCTTTCTCTATTGTGGAGTATTTTTGTTCATGTTTGTTTAATGTTCTCGATGCAAAACATAATGGTCCATGTGATTGGCTAAGGACTGCGCCTATAGCAAAATTTGATGCATCGGTAGTCAAAATAAAATCCTTTGAAAAGTCAGGGTGTCTATTCATGATGTTGTCGGTCATCATAGTTTTTAATTTCAAAAATGCGTTCTTGTAACTTTCTTCATTTATATTTATTTTAGCATTCTTCTTTAAACAGAGTGTAAAAGGTTTAATAATTTTAGCGTAATCCTGAATGAACTTACGATAATAGCCTGTTAAGCCAAGAAATGATTGAATTTCTTTTACAGTAGTGGGTATTGGAAAATGTTGTATTGTTTGTATCTTTTTGGGATTCGGTTTTATACCACTGGGAGTAACAATATGGCCAAGGAATTCAGTTTCGTGTCTCATGAATTCTGATTTATTGAGAGATACTTTCAGATTAGCTTTTCTTAAAACGTTTAATATTAATTTAATATGCTGACTATGTTCTTTTAAGCTCGTAGAGAAAATTATTATGTCGTCTAAATATACATAACAGATTTTACCAATGTAATCTTTTAAGACTTCATTCATCAACCGTTGAAAGGTCGCAGGGGCATTTTTTAGCCCGAATGGCATTCGTAAAAATTGATAATGGCCAGAAAGTGTACTGAATGCTGTTTTTTCACGATCGTCTTTTTCTATTTCGATTTGGTAGAATCCTTTAGTTAAGTCTAAAGTTGTAAAATAATTGCAATGTCCTAGTTTGTCGAGTATTGCTTCGATGTTAGGGATTGGAAATTTATCCTCTTTGGTTTTGAGATTTAATTTACGATAATCGATAACGATTCTCCATTCTTTGTTTCCGGTGTGATCTTCCTTTTTAGGAACTACCCAGATAGGAGCATTGTACGGGGATGTTGAAGGTTCTATAATTTTCTGTTCTAACATTTCGTTAATTTGACGACTAACTTCTTGTTTATGAAACTCAGGGTATCTATTAATTCTGGTATAGATAGGTGAATTATCTTCAGTTGGTATTTTATGTTTGACGTAATTAGTGAATGTCAAATCGTCGCCTTTATTATAAAAAGCTTGATTCATTTGGTTGACGATTTTAAATAGCTCAGATTTTTCTTCGTCATTTAAATGATCTGTACGTAATTCGTTAGTAAAGTCTGGTATATTAAAGTCTTCTTCAATGTTATTCATATAATTAACCATTTTTTCATATTCGGTTTCTTCATTCTTGTCAAAGAAGAGTGGAAACGATTGTTCGTTTAATATTAATAACTTTTCTTTGTAAAGTATTTTTGCATTGTTGGGGATTAATATATTATTACCTAGTAGACCATTATATTCTTCAGAAAATTTATAAATTTGAAATTCAGCATTTTGTAACACAGGGAAAGCAAATTTGTCTTTGGGAAAAATAGCGTCTTTGAAAATAGTTATGGGACTACCTGCAGTTCTTATTGTTAGTGGGGAAAATCTATTTTTTAGATATTGTGGTGGAGTGTCTTCTTCGTTTAATATGCTATTTGTTGCACCAGTATCGATCAATAATCTAATGGATGCATTTTCTTTTGCTAGTTTGATATAGGGTAAACCTTGTTTTGTGTCTCCGAGGCTGCATATTGAAAATTTACATCATTTACCTTAGGTTCATGTTTGATATAATTATTTTTTGGGTTGATTTGTCTTACTTGAGATGAACTAGGATCTATATCCATTGGTTCCATTTGTTGAGGGTACTGTTTATAATTTCTTTGGTAGTTTGGGTTATATTGTCTTTGATTATAATTATAATTATTATTTTGAGGGTTGTAAGGTTTTGGTTGCCAATTGTTTCTAAGTGGATTCTGATTACTGTTTCTGGGGTTAAAATTGTTTCTATTATTTTGATTTTGTTTAAAGTTATTGTTTTTATGCCTAATTTCGTTCTTATCATTTGGTTTCGGAGGATTAAAGTCAGGACTGCGACTGACAAAACCTGCTTGTGATAATTCGTGAAGGGCTGACTCCATCGTAGTTGGTTTTATTGAGTACAAAATAGTTCTCATATGGACTGGTAATTTTTCTTTGAAAATTTTCAGAGCTGTGTCATTATTTCTAGGAATATCTAGTTGATTTCCTTCTTGTAAGCACTTTTGGTTTAGAAAAGATACTGTCTTTTGTATATAATTATAATATTTGAGGACATCTGCTCGAAATTGTGAGTTTCTAAGATCGTCGTAAAGTTGGAAACTATTCTTGAAACCACCAAAATTTTCTAGTAACATTGATTTTATGTCACTCCATTTAGTTAAATGGGTGTGGATTTCTATTGCCTGTCTGGCACGACCAATGAATTTTGATTTTAATAGATTAACACACATTTTTTGACCTTGCTCATTATAAGTTAACAATGTGGGAATAATATCATCGACATTATTGATGAAAATCGGGAGATCTTCCGTCCTACCATCAAATGATGATAGACGTTCAATATATTTTAAGGGATTGAGTTCTAAGACTCGTGGTATGTTAAAATTAATATTTGGTATAATATTATCATCATTTAAACCTAGTTGTCTATTACCTTGATTATTATTATTAGCTGCTGTCGCTGCTGCTGCTGCTGTTGTTGGCTCCATGTCAAACTCTATCGGTCTGGATGTGTTGTAAGGTTGAAACTCTTGAAGTCTTCTTTGCTTTGCTGCCTTTATTGTGTTTCTGATTCCCTTCATCAATTATTTTTCACGTTGGGACTTAGTAATGTCACTTTAATTGTTTATGAATAATTTATTATAATTATTATATATATTTTTTTTTTCTTCGTTTTCTTTTAATTTAAATCTTAATTATCCTTCCTCTACGGAATTTGAAATATTAATCATATGCACTGATTTTGATTTCGGATAATTTAAAATAATTATTTTTGTTTGCTTCAAAAATATTATTTAATTTGCACTGAATATTTTTTTAAAAGTGTTTTCATTCCGATTTACGTTCGGATGGTAAAATGTCACTTAACTATTTTCCAGTGTCTTTGGATACTCAATTAAAGTTGAAATGAACTATCACTGAATTGTTTTTAAAAAACAAAAATGAACTTTATTGATTTGCTTTCAATTTTAGTTTCACTTTTTCCCTTTTATACCGATATGCGTTCGGAATTTAATAGTTTCACTTGTTCACTTTATAGAGTTTTTTTTTTTTTTTTCTACGCGTTGTAGATACGTTTCACGGATAGTTGTTACTTTGTTCACAGATATGCGTTCTGATAACTTTTAACTACTATCCTACCGACTGCGCCATTTATAATTTATGATTATAAATTATTTAAAAAACAATTTCATCTGTTCTACACAGGAGAACAGATAATGAAACACAGAATTTAATTTTTTATGACTTTTTCTTTATTTCAAAAATTGTCTGAAGCCTCAGATTCCTTACCTTGGGTAGGGGGAAATCTTTAGCTTATACGAAGAGACTTACTTCGAACTACTGGTTAAAGAAAAGGCGCGCTAAAGAGAATTGCGAGCGCTTTTATAGTTACAAATTGCTGACGCAAGAAATCCGTATGGTATAGATTGGATTGAAATGCATCATCAAGTGATGAAATAAACTCTAATGGCAAAAGTGCTGACTTGAACTTTACGGAGACTTCCGGCGATCGCATTACATTCAGTGGTTGAATTTGAAGTCCAGAATTTGTTTATTTTGGTTTGTTGATATTTCTTGGGGCGCACAAGTGGATTCTGATATAACATATACATGTAGTAATTGTAATAGAAATAGTACATGGTTTAGTTTCTAATCGCTATATGTACAGTAACTGTCAAAATTAATATTACATTTTTCACAAAAACAATCGTAGATGAAATTAGAGACTACGCGAGAAAGCATAAAATTCGACTAGAAAGTCACGCTTATATCACAGTCCTTCAAGTATTAATCTACTGCTTACTTCAAAGAATTAAACCTCTAGACCTGGCGCGATAAGTTACCGCGTCTAAACTGCGGAACTAGCAGGAGTTTCTAATGGGAAGCTAACCTGCCAAATGTTCTTATTTCGTGAGAAGAAAACTGCTTGATAAGTCGAACACTTATTGTAGTTGTAGTAACAATAAAAATCAACAAATTCTATAGTTTGTTGAAGGGAGGTTTTTTAGTGGGTGTCTTTTTGAAGATTTTCACCTACCGAAACTCTGCCGCTACCAAGTACTAATGGCGCTGTAGGTTCGTGTACACAATAGAAAAAATTTCTCAATGAAAAGGATAATAGCATTTTTTTTTTTTGTACGGGGGTTCGCTGGAAGGGAAAATCAACGAAAGACATTGCAGACCTAGAACGCGAAGGATGCTTCTGCAATAGTGAGGGACTTTAACCCATCTAAAAAAATTGCATTGACATCTCTAAATAGGGATATAAATTTACTATCCGATATAACGAATATATTTATGACTGGAAATTTTGCTCACTACAATTTTTGTTTTATGCAATATTGTCACTCTCAGTATAGAGAGAGCGGAACATCTGATGGATCAGTGTTGCCGCGAGAGTTTGAAAAAAGAGCTAGGTTGATGAAAGTTTGTGTACGAGGTCCTTGGAAAAGTAAGCAATACAAGTGTAAAAATTGTTGGAATCCGCCCACTGACACGCCCACTTTTCGAAAAAATCACTTTTTTCAGTACTTTTTTATTTTTCTAAAAAAAACTTGTTTTCGTAGATTTCAATCAAATAATATCAATCCTAGAAGCCAGCTTGAGTATATCTTAAAATATTTTAAAAATTTGCCCACGCCCACTTTTGAAATAAAATTCTTTTGAAGTAATTTTATAATAAATCGTATATAAATTTAGGCAAGTTTTTTGAGGAAAAGGCTAAATACATTACTATATAGGAAAGGGATAGGGTATCAAACAATTCGCTCTAGTTTATTATTGAGTTACTTTAGGGTTGATTTCACCATTTTTGGCACTTAGCAAAATATAGGAAGTAGAACAATCTTCCGATTTGCAACTGCCTGAATATATCTTAGCGCCTTTATTCTTCCTCCGCGGCCTTGCTATTTATGTCCGTAGTGATACTGTTTACTAAATTCCATCACAGTATGGCCACTGTGCCAATCCAGAATTTAACTTCAAATGGCTAAAATTCACCGTCCGTAAGCAAATTATCCACTACTTTTTATACCCTATCCTAAGGTTATATTAAGCTTAATACATAGTTTGTGACATAGAGAAATATTACAGGTAGACCTTATAAAGTACATATATAAATGATCAGCATCACTAGCCGAGTCGATTGAGCTATGTCCGTTCGTCCGCCTGTGTTTCACCTTGGGGCTTAAATTTTAAAGTATGTCGATGAAATTTTCTATGCGAGATCCTTGCAAAAGTAAGCAATACAAGTGTAAAAATTTTAAAAATCCGCCAACTGACACGCCCACTTTTCAATAAATAATAATATATATATATATAATATATATATATATAATATATATAATAACAATAACTTTTTCTGTTTTTATACCCTATCCTAAGGGTATATTAAGTTTGATACATAGTTTGTAACATAGAGAAATATTAAAGATAGACCCAATAAAGTATATATATAAATGATCAGCATCACTAGCCGAGTCGATTGAGCCATGTCCGTCCGTCCGTCCGTATGTCACCAGTTTTTGGGCCTTAAATTTTGAGCTAGGTTGATGAAATTTTGTATACGAGGTCTTCGGAAAAGTAAGCAATACAAGTGTAAAAATTTTTAAAATCCGCCCACTGACACGCCCACTTTTTAAAAAAATCACTTTTTTTCACTATTTTCATATGAAACTCGAAAAAACTTACTTGGGCAAATATGTAGATATTCACTTAATCCATAAATCGTCTATATATTGTATATGGCCACGCCCACTTTTTAGGGGCGTTTACTTCAAAAATTAATTTTCGAGTAAAAATATTAGTTTATAAGGCAAAATAGAAAATTTTGTGAATGCATATTCCACCGCCCACTGACACAACCAAATAAGATAGGGATAGGGTATCATACGATTCGCTCCAGGCGAACTGTAGCATTTTTCACTGGTTTCATATGAAACTCGAAAAAACTTACTGAAGCAAATAGGTAGATATATACATATATATATATTAGTGGCGTTTCTATCAAAAAACTGTTTTTGACGTTTTTATTCGAACAATGTCACTTCTAAGGAACAAAATACAGTATATATTGAAGAAAATTTAAAATCCGCCCACTACCGCACCCACTTATTGAGAAAATTCATATTTTGGAGTAATTTGATAAGATATTAAAAAAAAACATTTGTATACAGGAAAAGGATAGGGTACCAAAAAGTAGTAAAAATGTTTGGTCATTCGTCGAAAACATCAAAAACTCTGCCTCATCTGCCATCCCAAAGCTCATTTATAATGACATTCGAGCTGCCAGCTCCTTAAACAAAGCCAATTTGCTAGCTGCATGCTAGCTATGTCTGTCCCTGTGTGTTTAAGATTGGATTCTTTTATTCAAACTATGATGAAGTGGATCGTAGGTGCATAAACCTAGACCTGATTGTTGAGTAGCACAAGTCGATTCTTGTATCGATTATGCGAATCGCGGGAACAGTCCTTCAAGCAGACTCACTTGAACAAATAAAAGTCTTTGTTAACTGTTCATAAGCAATTGAAATTATTAATTTTATTCCTCTTATTTATACTAAATTTAACAGTCAATAAATGCTTAGTTTGCAACTAAGCGAATATCTAAAGTACAGACAATAATAAATAATAAATGCTTAGTCTAGAATTAATGTACAAAATTGCTGCATTTGCATTTCTTTTCTTGTGAATGAACTCTGAGGTTGTTCAACCTCCGTTGGCAATGAAATATGATTAGTTGATTTTTGTGTGACATGTACATACATTATCGAGTTTCAATTATGAGTTTTAACATTCTGCCCGCGGTTGAACAGATGGTTCAACAATAAAAATATTCTTAGGTGTACTACCTATGTACAAATACATTTTTTTTTATTAGGATTTTAATTAATTATTGTCAATACGTATACTAAATCTGTCCTCCTGGACTTCTGGTTTTGCTGGTGTCCTTGGTTTTGGGGTTGGCGGCTGGATGTGTCTACTCTTCCTGGCTTTGAGGTACCATTGAATGACCAAAAAGATGATAATTAGTACCCCAGCATGTCCTATGGTATAGTGAATTTCATGGTGTTGTAGGCCAGTTGGCAGCTCATTGCGGAATTTTTCGACACTCTGCTTCAATATTTCGATATCCGCGATGTGACGTTGGTAAAACTGTTGTGGATAAGCCAAAGTTGTCGCTTGAACCGGGATTATAGTATCAGAGAGGTTACTCAGCGGGCTGTACGACAATCTCGAGATCGACGGATATATATTATGTCCTCGGATAGTTAGGAATTGTTGTTTCATTATACAATCCTTCTGCAGCCTTGCAATACCTGATCCTCTGATGGTGACATGTGTTGTGTTTTGTCCGCATACGACATTGATGGTAGTTTCACGTAGTAAGGTGTAAATCCATTCATTTGGGTTGTGTAGTTGAAACCAATGAGGTCCATCTCCAGTTTTTTGCACCTGACATTTATCAAGGCCAGGTAGGTGATTAAAAAGGGAGATCTCACATGCACTGGCGGTTGAACCCTTATGATGTAGAGGACCACTCTGTTTGCATAAGTATTCTTCGTGGTTAATTGACAGGCAATTCTTCATATATCTTTCCGAAAGGGAATAATACTGGTCTCGATGTAGATGTATTGTTAGGTACCATACCTGGCTGGTGGTATGGCGTTGAAAGTTCCATTTATCAATACTGGCACAGGTATTACGCGAAATATCTCGAAGTCTTCTGATGATACTAATGGTATATTGATTTTGAAAATTGCATGCTTCGGTAATATTCTCTCTTCTATAGTCATCAAGTTGTAAAGTGTTGTAAGATCTAAGTAAGATGTAGGAAGCTTTAATGAGGATGGTAAATGTTCCTTTATGTAGCGTAGCTCCTGACGTAACTATGTTGAAGGTATCAGGAGTGGGCTGAATTTTCCATGTTGACTGTGCGTTATTACATCCAATAGGGAACTTTAAATGCGTTGGAAATTAAATATGGTCGTGAGTGTTTGTATTGCAAGTGATAAAAAGCCTTGAGCTAATTGTTCTTGGTATAGTTTCCGAGAGATGTTGTTCGTTTGGTGGGTTAATTCCTTAATATGGGAGGATATAGTTGTGAATTGGCTTGATACTGCTTCTTGATCACGGTTCATTATATTCACGGTAGCCGCGAGGAATGATGTCTGATTTTTAATGTGGCTTAATACTAATTCTTCATTGTTTTGGATTCCTTCAATTGTCTTCGATATTTTGTCCGCGTATTCAGAATCTAGTACTGCGAATAAAGCGTTGGCCACATTTCACACATGATTCAAGGCACCTCGTTTCATCCGATTACTTCTGGATGTGGTTGATAGTAGTTCTTTGGTCCTTACAAGTTCTTCTTCCAGGTGTTGTATCTGGGTAAATATTTTATCGCAATCGTTCTTGGGCTTCATAAGATTACATAGGTGACCTAGTGAAGAAGTGGAATTTGTTAAGAGGTGAAATTTCTTCCAGTAAAGTACCATATCATAATAGGCAATAATATTCCATTCACTAGACAAAATGTTTGGTGCTCCTATATTTTCAAAATAAATTCCTGGTTGTGAATTAAATGGCATCAGTTCCACAGGCACTCCTTCGCTCCACGGAAGTGTGATCAGAGCCAAAAGAATCGTGACAATAGTGGAGCCTAATGATCGCCTTTTTGTTTTTCTTGGTACTTCTTCCTTGTCCATCCGAGAATTAACTGCGTCCTTGACTGGTTATTGTTGTTTTAGATGCACTGGTGTAGGTGGATTATCTTCCACTGGTAGAGGAGCCAGTTTATGTATTGGTCTCTTAAGCTGCCCTTCGTCGGTCCCTTTGATGCAATTTACAATTCTACCCAGTTGCCACTGCATCGGTGGTAGATTGTCTTCTTTGATGATTACCAACATACCCGGGATAATGCTGTTTTGCTGATGTTTCCATTTGTAACGGTGTTGAAGCTCATTGAGATACTCATGTGACTAACGTTGCCAAAATTTCGCCTTGATTGCTGTGATTATCTTCCATCTGTTGCCTAACCTGCCATATGTATCTTCTGCTCGTGCATTAATTGTTGAGGTTAATGCCTCCCCAATCAGAAAATGTCCGGGTGTTAGGGCCGTAAGATCGTTTGGATCAGATGACAAGGGAGTCAGCGGTCTGGAATTTAGTATAGCTTCTATTTTGATCATCAACGTTTCAATTTCTTCATACGTTAGATTAGAAGAAATAAGGTTGCGTTTCAGAAAATGCTTAACCGATTTCACGGCAGCCTCCTATAATCCGCCGAAATGGGGTGCTCGAGGTGTAATCATATGGAATTCCATACTCCTGGCAGTGCAAAACGAGGTTATTTTTTCTTTCAACGAAGGAGAATGTATTGATGATTCAACCTCCATAAGCTGGTTTCTTGCTCCGATGAAGTTTTTCGCATTATCGCAATAGAGATTCTGGCAATTTCCACTTCTGCCTATTAAACGCTTAAGTGCACCTATGAATGCTTCTGTGGTTAGATCTCCCACAACTTCAAAGTTTTTTTTTTTTTTTTTTCTTTTTCCGAGGGTAGGTGAAAATCTTCAAAAAGACACTATGAGGATCGCCAGCGCGTGCTCATAGTAGTGTGGGATTCTTACCCACTAAAAAACCTCCCTTCAACAAACTACTGTATTTGTTGGTTTTTATTGCTACTACAACTAAGTGTTCGACTTATCAAGCAGTTTTCTTCTCACGAAATAAGAACATTTGGCAGGTTAGCTTCCCATTAGAAACTCCTGCTAGTTCCGCAGTTTAGACGCGGTTACTTATCGCGCCAGGTCTAGCGGTTTAGTTCTTTGAAGACGGCGCAGTAGATTACTTTCATCCAAAACTTTAAGGACTGTGATATTAACGTGACTTTCTAGTCTAATTTTATGCTTTCTCGCGTAGTTTCTAATTTCATCTACGATTGTTTTAATGCCGAGATCTCTGTGGATATCATTATTTCTAATATACCATGGCGCATTAACAATTCCTCTTAGCACTTTGTTTTCAAAGGTTTGTAGAATATTTATATTACTTATTTTGGTACAACCCCAGAGTTGTATACCATACTGGTTTTAGCATTTGCTTGTACAAAAACAGTTTGTTCTCTATATTAAGTTTGGAATATTTTCCAAGTAACCAATACATATCTCTATATTTATTTTCTAGTTCTTTGCGTTTTTTCTTTACATGCGATTTCCATTTAAGCTTTGCATCAAGTGTCATTCCAAGGTATTTAGCCTCGTTTGCGAACGGAATTTGAACCGAGTTCGAAAAAATCAGCGAATAATTGATTTTCTTATTAGTAAAATTTATATGCACAGATTTGGTCTCATTAAGTGCGATTCGCCAAACCTTTATCCATTCATTTACTCTATCCAATGCCTCTTGCAATTTTTCGGTAGTCTCTTCGACCGATTTACCTACTGCCAATATAGCAGTATCGTCGGCGAAAGTGGCTAACTTCGTTCCTTCCACTTGCGGTATATCACGAGTGTATAGTAGATATAAAAGTGGACCAAGAACACTTCCATGCGGCACCCCAGCCATTATTTCCTTAAAATCCGAATATTCATTTCCACATTTGACACGGAATACTCCATTCGTAAGGTAGTTTCTTAGAATATTATATAAGTGTTCTGGCAAAACTTGTCGTAATTTAAATTTTAAGCCTTCACCTTAACTTCAAAGTGTGTTGCCTTAGTTGCGAAGCAGCAGAATACGGCTACATATGCCTTTCGCGGTTGTTTTCCCCTGACCTCGAAGTGAATCCACACTGGTCCGAAAAAGTACACTCCAGAATTTACGAAGGGTCTGGCGAACGTGCCATAGTTTTTCCTTTGATGGGCCAATATTTCTGACGTACAGCTGCCAGCGATCCTTGAGGTCCAACATGCATGTACTTCATATGGATTTCTCGCATCAATGATTTACTGACCTCATGATTATATGGTAATACAATGGGATGCTTAGCATCGTAATCTAGATCGGCTGCTTCTAAGCGTCCTCCTACGCGAAGAACTCCTTCCCCATCTCAGTGGGCTTTGACTGCTGACGTATTTTCCTTTCGACAGATGCTCCAGCTCCTCCTTGAACTCTTGATGTTGCATTTCCCTCATTATTACTTGAGTGGCATCGTCAAGTTCGTAAATGGAAAGATGGTCGCTGAATCGTTGGTTTTTGTTACTCTTCTTACAATTATTTATGAATCGTCAAAATATTTCTTGTTGTTTGTTGATGATTTTTCAAGAAAATTTTTTGTTTATTTTCTTAGAGCAAAAAGTGAAGCCCTAGATGTCTTTAAGAAATTTAAAGCCAAGGTTGAGACTCAAACTTCGAAATGAATAAAGACCCTTAGAAGTGATAATGGTACTGGTTATTTACAAAATTTTTAGAATCCAGTGGAATCCGGCATCAATTGACTGCACCTTATACACCGCAGCAAAATGGAGTTGCAGAACGTGCGAATCGAACAATCGTGGAGATGGCCCATTGTATGTTGGTTACTTCAGGATTGCCGGAGAATATGTGGGCGGAGGCGGTAAATACAGCCGTGTATTTAAGGAACAGATCACCGTGCAGTACATTACAAGGAGTAACACCGTTTCAAGTTTGGACAGGTTTTAAGCCATCAGTCTCTCACTTTAAAGTGTTTGGTTGCAAGGCGTCCATGCTAAACAAGCGACCGGGAAACTCCAAATTCAATCCAAAAGGTATCGAATGTGTGATGGTTGGTTATGCGAGCGAATCCAAAGCATATCGTTTATATGATCGCAAGATTGGTAAAGTATACATAAGTAGAGATGTTAAGTTTATCGAAACACCATGTTATGAAGCAATTAGTGAGAATATTGATTACCTTCTTGCAGAACCTACAATAATTGAAGCCGACATAACACAAAAAACAGAAACAGATGCAGAACCTAGTATAGTTGAAGTCGAGATACCACAAAAAAGAGAAAAAGATGCAGAAAGTATTTTCGAAGATGCTTTGGGACCTGAAGATGATGTTCTGGATGTTGATACTGCCGTTGAAACCGATGTTGGAGTAGAAGATGGCGATAGTGTTAACGAGGATGGATCTGGAGTAGTAAACGATGACGGTAAAGAAGTTGTAGAAGGTGAGCTTTCTCCTCAAGTAAGTCCTAAAATATTAAGAAGTGGAAGAGTTCGAGTAGAGAATGCTAGAAGTAAAGAAATCAATTCAGTAAATTATTTAAGCGGATCTAAAAACGAAATCCCACATACGGTGGCGGAAGCCCTTAAAAGTAAAGATGTTGATAAATGGATGCAAGCAATGAAAGAAGAGTTCGATGCTCTTTCTACTTGGAAACTTGTTGACTTACCAAAGAACAGACGTGCAATTAAGTCAATGTGGGTATTTACTATTAAATGCAATAAACAGGGAGAAATTGATCGCTATAAAGCTAGGCTTGTAGCCAAAGGTTGCGGACAAAGGTATGTCATAGATTTTTACGAGACTTTCTCTCCTGTGGCTAGATATTCGAATATACGTTTAGTTATTGCGTTAGCAGTTGAATATGGCTTGTTATTACACCAGCTTAATGTTACTTCAGCTTACCTAAATGGAGATTTAGATGAGGATATTTATATGGAACAGCCAACAGCATTCGTTGACAAAGCTTATCCAAATAAGGTGTGCAAGCTTCAGAAGGCGTTGTACGGGCTCAAGCAGTCGGGGAGACAGTGGCATTTGAAATTAAATCAGGTACTAAAGAAGATGGGTTTCATCCCTTGTGTCAACGACAGCTGTATGTATGTGAGACGGAGAATAATAATAAATAATATATATGAATAAAGACGGAGATAATATCATTATTATTGTCTACGTTGACGACATTATACTCGCCTGTAAGGAGGAGCGTGTTATGACAAAAATAAAAAATGTGCACGACTGGGTCGTACGTACTTGCACCTACATATATGCTGGTAGTTGGAAATGAATTTAAAAAAAAAAAAAAATTTACAATAGATTTTTGAAAATTTTTTTTTTAATTTTGTATAAGTTTAAATGGCATATATTATTAAACATTTAATCTTGCCCACATTTCGATTTTTATGGAAATCCAATGAGTTTTAGCCGAGAAATAGCCAAATTTCTAAAACCAGTTAATAAGAAAAGTACCGTTATACGTATTTTTAGCCAAAAACGTGGTACGCCATGTTATAGCATTTCTCTAGACTAACTCAAATATGAAATTTAATCAAAATCGTTAGAGCCGTTTTCGAGAAAATCGTCTTTTTGTGAAATTGGCCTTAAGTAAAGTACCGTTAATAATAGGGCTAGAACGAAAATTCCAATTTCCCCTCTGGAGAATACACAACAGACCCAGATATGGAGTTTGAAGGAAATCGGTCCACCCGTTTGGGCTGTAGTCGAGCGTACATACATACAGAGTGACGGACAGACAGACAGACAGAATCGGCAGACCTACTTTTTCGAGCTTCTCTATCATCGTAATGTCGTAAACGTAATGTCAATACTTGCCCTATATTATAGGTGCAAGTAAAAAGCAAATAGGATTTGAGTTTAAAATTGTCGACAAGGGACCATTGAACCATTTTCTTGTTATAGAAATTGAAAGGGATTGTAAAAGGGGATCATTCAAGCTTGCCAACAGTAGCTCATAAAGGACCTCTTACGAGATTTTGCAGGAGAGTGAGTACACCAATCGATCCTGGCACGCAATTGAGAAAATGTGATGGCTGCAGAAATTGTTCTACGGTGGATAAAGTTATATATCAATCCTTAATCGGCTCACTGAATTTTATAAGCATTACCACACGGCCCGATATTTCTCATTCGGTTATCAAATTGTCACAATATAATATGAACCTACACAGCGAGCATCTTGCTGCAGCGAAACATTTACTTAGATACCTTTCTAATACTCAAAATTATCGGATTATTTACAGGCAATCTGGGCGCGAATTATATGCTTACACCGACGCTGATTGGGGCGGCAATATCGATGGCAGAAGATCTTTTACGGGGTATGTTTTTTTCTTGGCTAGTAGTCCAGTATCTTGGGAATCCAAAAAGCAACCGACAGTGGCGCTTAGCAGTAGGTACAGAAGCGGAATATATGGCACTTTGTTCAGCAGCGAAGGAGATCGTGTTTCTGTGTAACCTCATTAGTGAGATGGGATTTAGAAATTTAGTCACCAAACCAACAAAGCTTTACGGCGATAACTTAAGCGCTCAACAGTTGGTGAAAAATCCAATTTTCCACGCAAAAAGCAAACACATCGACATAAAGATGCACTTTGTACGAGATTTTTACGAAAAGAAGGAGCTTATACCTACATATATATTCCTACAGATGAAATGGTGGCTGACGTGTTGACCAAAAACTTAAAGAAGACAAAACATCTTAAATATTTAGAAATACTTGGTTTAGTTTAATGTTAATCTTTTTTGTTCAACAAATTTTGTATTTCTTACATATATGGAGCCCTTGCAAAATTCTCCTTAAATTGATATGCCACATGATGGGAAACAAAATAATTTGTGTTTGCCCTTCATACAAGGTGCCCAAAAACGGGCCCCCAAAATGAAATTCATTGCCGCGATCTTGTGCGGGGTCTCACATAATGTACACATAGCGAAAGTTTCAACTCTCTATGTCTAACGGTTCAAAAGTTACAGGGCTGTGGCTGACTGACGGACAGACGGACAGACAGACACCGTGCCTCCCCGACAACACACGATATACACCAAGATTTCGTTAACATCCGCTATATTATCCGAATTTCACTGATTTGAATCACCATTATAATTGGCTTAAAATGTAATTTCAAATTAATTAGTACTACGGCATGGGTTACTGACACATTTCGCATCTGGTAAACTCCTTACTTACAGGTTATTAAATAGTATTTAGGCCTCCAACAGAACACGAAGAAGCACTCTTTTCCAACTTATCACTGCCAATCTAACTCAGTTGAGTTACAAAACCTACAAAAAATAACCTCGGAAACATGACCTTCGCCGGTGCTCATCAATCACCCGGCTGCAATGATTGTTTAACTCGTCTTTCTATAGTTCTTAACCATATGTATACACCGGTCAATTAAATACAGTTTGTAGGTGCTGTGTATGGTTCGCGTTCTTATTTGCTCCGGAAATTCAGAAAAGTCATCATTATTTTTTCGAGTCCCGCCTGTCGGTTCCATCTCACTCTTTTCATTATATTACGCAAAGAGCGTACCAGAAAACTGTAGGCGCTATATAACAGCATCAGCAACATAGCGAACAGTGTCTTTTATTTGTGTATCATCATCATTATTGACTTTACTTGAAGCTAGGGTAGGGGATCTGCGGAGTACCACATGCCGAAGTGCCAGATGAAATTATCTTCTGCGCCCGGTTTCAAGGTCTTGTCGCATAATAATTCTGCTGATTATGTATAAACGATGACAGATACATTATATGGGAAACTCCATAAATAGATGAAGATGGGCCTTTTGCCTGGGTGCGAGATTCAATAGTATTATATAATAGAAAGCTACAATGCGAACTTGTTTGCATTGCGGCAGCGTTGTTTTCTTAAGTGGTTATTTATATTTTTATTTCGTTTTTAGTTCAGTTGTTGTTTTAACATCTTTATTTTTGTTGGATGAAAAATTTAGTGGGTAAATTTTAAGAATGGACAATTCCAAAGAAAGTAAAATTTATTTTTTTATTTCACTGTCAAGAGTGATGTAAGTGATTTCGAAACAAAATAATATGAGTAAAATCATTAAGCGGATTATAGAGATCATGTTTGTGGAAGCTCTTGTACTCTTGGCATTGAATTTTGTCTGCGAAAATGTTAAAAGATTATCTACAATTTGAAATATATTTTAAGTGTTCAACAATATAATAAATGTTGCTTCAGATAAAGAGATTAAAGTTGACAGAGACTTGTAACAGGGATAACAAGACATTTTTGCAATGTTTCGTTCGGTCTGGACGCTTTGTGAAACGTTTATGAAATGTTTATGAAATGTTATGGGTTTCCGTTACTGCTCCTGGCGGTACTAAGGATTAATGCATATTCTGGCCGCATGAATCCCAATGGGCCTATGACCAGCACTGATCGAAAGAATTCTTGCAATATCAGCGTGGTTTCTATATAATAGTTCCTTTGTACGCTTTAGTTGGTGTTTGGGCCAAATTTGTCTAGATATGACACCACTTCGAAACTACCGCCACCTTGTATCATCTTTCGATACGTAGTGCGCAAAAATTCTTCACTTGGTAACTGATCAGCAATAATAGAAATAAAAAGATACAAAAAAGAAACAACGTTATAAATCGACTTTATTTCTAATTGCCAATGATCAAGACAAAATTTAATTATATGCGGACTGTTAGGATGATGTGTCGCGGTTGGTGGTTGCTAGAAAAAAGAGATCGATTGTACAATGCACCCGCGCACGTAGCCAAGTTCTCAAGAGATAATTCCGTTGTCCAGATGGTCAGCAAATACAAAATTATAGAAATGATATAGGAACAATACATAGGGTGCTATACGACATGTTTTCTTGACAATTGCCAAATTATAGAAAATTGGAAGATTAATTTAGCGGACGGCAGGAATCGCTCTTGAAGAAAACTTATGGGACTTCCAGAATCCAAAAGTGATAGCAGTATAATTTCCATTTGATCGCAGCTCCAGTTGCATCGAATATTGCGCTCGAAATCATTGCCACATGTTATTGTTGTTGAGATGTTGTTGACATAAGCCTTTTCGTCTCGTTGCAGTGCCATGATTGGAGCTTTGTTTTTACATCTGGTTGAAATGTGACCAGGTTGTCCGCACTTGTAGCATGTCACATCCTTTTTTGGGAACTTTGGGTTGGTAGGTTGTTTAGGCATCGGTTGATTATCGGCAGGTGTTTTTGTTCCGCTTGGTGGTACACCACGGGTATGAGAAGTGTGTGATGTCGGTCTGGTTACTCGCTCTGTGTAATTGCGTTGGTTGTTCTTTAACTTGGAGTATTTCCGAAGGGCAGTTTTAAGAACCCCTAAGATTTTCAGCGCTGTACAAAAGACTTTTATTAACTTCAGTATCTGGTATACCTTTTATGATGAATTGAATTAAATCCTCCTCTCCAACTTTGCTGTGCGATGTTATCTCCTGCATGTGTAGGACGTATTGTTGCATTGACTCGTCGCGATTCTTTCTTCTTTCAAGAAGCTCATTGTATACGTCAGATCTCGTCACAACTTTCTGGAACTCACTTTTGAGAGCACTTTTTAAGTGTGTCCAAGTTCGAACATTCATTGTTCGAATAAATAATTTGGCTGTGCCCTTCAGGAAGTCTCTTGGTGTAGATGCATTTGTTGCGATCATCCAACCCCAAAACCTCCGAACACTCCTCGAACTGTTCGATCTAGAACTGTACGCTAAAAATGTCGTCTCCACTTAAAGATGATACTGAATCCTCGACATCTTTGAAGTTGCATGCAGAAGTTGATCGAGAATTTGATTCGGTTTCTTCTAATTGCAGCTCGTGTAGTTGTTGTTTCAGCTTTCTAATTTCCTCCTTCTTCTTGCATATTCTTCGCAGCTTCAATAACCTGCTTGTCGATGCAAGCTCCTGCATAAGCCTGGTGAAGTCTTCGTCTGTAAAGTATAGTATAGTATAGTATAGTAGAAGTATACTCTTGAGTCTCGGAACTGTGGCGGACTCCAAGAGATTTTTCCACTCATCTGCCATTATTAAAACACCTCACACGAATTATAATTTTCGGAGTACAAAAAAAAAAGATCTTGGCACAAACGTACACTCGCACTGTATAGTAGTTCCAACACTCGCTTAATCCCACTTCTGAGAGTTGTAGAGGATTTAAAGAAAAAAAAAAAAACAACAAGAACAGCTGATACGGCTTACAATAGTTTATTCAAGTACTGTATATAGACTGAACGACGCTGTCTGTGGCGGTCAACGTGCTTATATACTAGTTGGATAAAAAAACCTTTGGACACTTCAGGTCATTCACCTGATCAGATGGTTCGCTCTTTAAGACCAGCTAGAAAACTGTTTTCTGCAATATATGTTTTACATAGGATACAGTGTGCGCCGTAAAAATTGCTTCGCTTAATATTTATTCTTCTACACACTGAACCAAAAAGGTACGTAAAATAAATGAAAAAATACATATTCTGAATGAAAATGTGCATTAAAAGTGAACTAAACATCGAATTCATTAATAACATGAATCTCAGTTCATAAATTTATGAATATATTCATACAGCTATGAATTTTTCATGGGATTAATAAATAATGTTCTTAAATTGTGTACGTATAATATTCATTAGCTTTAAAAAATTGTTCATACATCCAATGCATCGATTCATTGTTCTTATGATTTTTTTTTTTTTTTATTAAATTCTATATATTTGTTGTTTAGTTTTATGATTTTATTCTTAAAGCATATGTACTTATTCATTATATTTTTTTTTCATTTTCAAGATATTCTAAGAACTTTTTCGTTGTTTATATGAATAAATTCTTGAATTGTAAGTAAATGCTTCATTATATTTAGGTTTACAAATACATTAATTTTATGAAATATTTCATTGGTTTTAAGAATTCTTCCCTGTAAATCTATAATCCATACAAGACATACAATAAAAAACACTATTGCTTTTATTCATATTGAATTTTATTTATTTTGTTTTGAAATTAATTTATTTAACATATTTCAAATTACTTATTTTGTCTTAGCTCTTCACAAACAAACATTTTTTAAATATTTTCTTTTTAAATCTATATAATAAAAATGATTTTCTATAAACGGTCAAAATTGAAATTGAACGAATTGAACTTACAAATTGCTAAACATAAATTCTATACCATCTAAATAAACATAAAAAGAATTAAAAAAAGTTAAATCTTTTGCACCAACGCTAGTAAAAATGACTGGTTCTGCACACTTCTTCCTTTTAAAAATTCTACATAGTCTTCCATCTCCTAAACGCTTGTCCCCACAAATAGAAAAGCTTCCTGGGAGATTTAAATTGTAAACTTCATATTTGTATACCCTATCATAAGGGTATATTAAGTTTGACACATAGTTTGTAACATAGAGAAATATTAAAGATCGACCCAACAAAGTATATATATAAATGATCAGCATCAATAGACGAGTCGATTAAGCCATGTCCGTCCGTCTGTCCGTCCATCCGTCCGTCCGTCCGTCCGTATGTCACCAGTTTTTGGGCCTTAAATTTTGAGCTAGGTTGATGAAATTTTGTATACGAAGTCTTTGTAAAAGTAAGCAATACAAGTGTAAAAATTTTTAAAATCCGCCCACTTTTCACAAAAATCACCTTTTTTCACTATTTTCATATGAAACTCGAAAAAACTTACTTGAGCAAATATGTAGATATCCACTTAATCTACTAATCGTCTATACATTGCATATGGCCACGCCCACTTTTTAGGGGCGTTTACTTCAAAAATTAATTTTCGAGTAAAAATATTAGTTTATAGGGCAAAACAGAAAATTTTGTGAATACATTTTCCACCGCCCACTGACACGACCAAATAAGATAGGAATAGGGTATCATACGATTCGCTCCAGGCGGATTGTAGCATTTTTCACTGGTTTTTTTATCCTCATTGTCTGAATAGGAAACAGATAAGCGTGCAAGCACCACACCAGCTTCACTGCAGTACTATCTATAATTTATATCGAAAAGGTGAAAAACAACATAAAAAGAAATAAAAGATAGAAGTTTTATTAACAGAAACTATTATTCCAATATTAATATTTACCGCTTTCAATGTCGGACTGATGTATTTTGAGCAGCATTTGCTTCATTACTTTGTCCTTTAGATGATTTTCTTGAAAAAAACGAAACAAACAAAACTTACATACATATGTATATAGAAGAACTGTAATCACGTCCACTTACCTTGTTAAATTACAATAGCGACACAAATCAATATAATATTTTATTAAATTTTAACTAGACACTTTAAATGAATTTGTATCACCGATTGTTACTGAACTAAACACGTAACTGACTACAATATTCCAATCCACATTTGGGAATTGCTTGCAAGCTGTAATCGCATTAAATTAACGGTTCCCACTTGCGTTTTCTCTGAACTTATGAACATAAACATTAGAACTAAGTACGGGTACATTAAAATAAAGAACAATACCTTAAGAGTATGAATATTTACATTATAAACCTTTGCACAAAAGCTGTTGTAATGAATCGGTAAATTACTTATGAATTTATACATAATATGTCTGAACATATTCATTAACCATGTGACTGGAGTTTATTTTAAATATAGGTATAAATAAAATTTTTCGTTAATTTAATATCCAATGTTTTTCTTCTTAACAATCAGAGTCGACTGTTTATGAACAATTCATAAACTAATGAATAAATTCATTAAAATAAGAATCAGCGGTTCATTCTCCAAATCTCCCATACAAATATTTTTATGAATGCGATTTCATACGATTAATGATTTTATCATAAGATCAGAATTTTGTTTTAAGAATTTTTGCATAACATACATGAATTTTTACTGAAAATTAATGAATTTCGCTTTATGAATGCAATTCATTTGTGAGCATGTTGTTGTTCTGCTATTATCGACACTGTAGCTGCTCCAGAGGTCGAAGCAGTTGAGGATGCCGATTTGATTTTTAGCCTGCCATTCTGGCATTTCCATTGAAGACGACGATCGGTGTTCATTTTCGTGTATGTCATCTCAAAGACGGTAGTGCAGGGAGAGTAGTGGTAGTTGCACTTACAATTGTTGCAAGTGACATAGTCACCCGTTGAGGGGAAGGGCTTGATGCATTTACTGCACAATGCACTTGATGTATCGAGAGAATTTTGGAAGGGGGGGCTTAAAACACTGCACAACTAGCTAACAGTTCAAATAAAGAAAAATTTAAGCCGTATATGTATATGGATTTTGGGGAAGGGATTTTTGTCATGATTTTTAATTAGATTTATATTTAATTAATTCTGTTTTTTTGTTTTTATTTTGAAATATTCAAATAAAGAAAAAAAGGGGGAGTAAAACTATCCACTTATATGTAAGTTATAGAAAGAGAGTATGTAGAAACACTATGCTTTAGGACTTTCGATAAAGACCGGTAAAACTACGTCCGTTCGCGAATACAAGCAACAATGGAGTGGTTTCATGAATCCCAATGGATCATGGGCAGAATCAGATGAAGCATCGCTCAATCTACTAATGGACATCTCTAGCGATGGCCCTTCTCTGACAAACGCTGTACGCACAGCGTCACCTCCTGAACTCGTCAGCGAAGACAAATTGAAATGGGTAGTGACCAGCTTTGAGCCTTTCAAGTCCCCAGGGCCGGATGGAATTTTTCCCGCACAGATTCAGGCGGCCTTCAGCATAAGAGCGCATGACCTGTCCTGTATTGTGAGGGGTTGTCTGAAACTGGGAACAATGCCAGCCGCCTGTGCTGAGGTTAGAGTGGTCTTAATACCCAAAGCAGATAAAACATCGCACATCCTCCCGAAATACCTTAGACCAATCAGCCTAACGTCTTTCCTTCTCAAGGTTCTGGAAGGAATCCTAGAATAAAGCCACCATGGATAGCACCCTGCTGTAAAAGTCACAACACTCCTACCAAAAAGGTAAATCTGTTAAACTCACCCTGCGCAACATAGTCGAAAAATTCCTTTCAATCAAAGAATTCGCACTAGTGTCTTTTATAGATTTAGAGGGAGCTTTCAACAATGTTGAAACTGATTCGATCATTAAAGCACTACGAAAGCTCAACAGCTGCGAATCAATCTGCTGCTTTTTAGAACACATGCTTTAAAGCAGGGTGATCACTGCAACCTTTGGAAGTAGCACTGTCAAGAGACGTGTACACCGAGGTACCCCCCAAAGGGGAATATTGTCTCCACTACTGTGGAACCTAGTGTTCAACGAAACACTCCTACAAATGGAAAACATCGGATGCAAAGTTATCACCTAACAGGCAAATACCCGCAGACACTGGCCGATGTCATGCAGTCTGCCCTCAACAAACTAACAAGCTGGACTGAAAGCTGTGGCCTTTCATATAAAATGCCCGACTTTAATCTCCCAAAGCCAAAAGGCACCCCCTCATCCTCTTAAATAGTGCAAAATATCTGGGCCTGAAGCTTGACCTTTGGAGAGATAACATAGTCGAACGTACTAGGAAATCTCTAGCAGCCCTATATATTTGTAGAAAGGCAGAAGGCCCAAACATCATGCACTGGCTGTACACATTGGTAATAAAACCGATACTCATGTACGGAGCACTGGTCTGATGGCCTGCCTTGGAGAAGACCATACTGCAAACAACTGGCAGCCTGCTCAGCAATAAGACCGAGAAGTTCCAAACAATGGAAAGAACAATACACTGGACACGCCAGAATACACTGAACACAATTTGTCTAGATATGACACCACTTCGAAACTACCGCCACCTTGTATCATCTTTCGATACGTAGTGCGCAAAAATTCTTCACTTGGTAACTGATCAGCAATAATAGAAATAAAAAGATACAAAAAAGAAACAACGTTATAAATCGACTTTATTTCTAATTGCCAATGATCAAGACAAAATTTAATTATATGCGGACTGTTAGGATGATGTGTCGCGGTTGGTGGTTGCTAGAAAAAAGAGATCGATTGTACAATGCACCCGCGCACGTAGCCAAGTTCTCAAGAGATAATTCCGTTGTCCAGATGGTCAGCAAATACAAAATTATAGAAATGATATAGGAACAATACATAGGGTGCTATACGACATGTTTTCTTGACAATTGCCAAATTATAGAAAATTGGAAGATTAATTTAGCGGACGGCAGGAATCGCTCTTGAAGAAAACTTATGGGACTTCCAGAATCCAAAAGTGATAGCAGTATAATTTCCATTTGATCGCAGCTCCAGTTGCATCGAATATTGCGCTCGAAATCATTGCCACATGTTATTGTTGTTGAGATGTTGTTGACATAAGCCTTTTCGTCTCGTTGCAGTGCCATGATTGGAGCTTTGTTTTTACATCTGGTTGAAATGTGACCAGGTTGTCCGCACTTGTAGCATGTCACATCCTTTTTTGGGAACTTTGGGTTGGTAGGTTGTTTAGGCATCGGTTGATTATCGGCAGGTGTTTTTGTTCCGCTTGGTGGTACACCACGGGTATGAGAAGTGTGTGATGTCGGTCTGGTTACTCGCTCTGTGTAATTGCGTTGGTTGTTCTTTAACTTGGAGTATTTCCGAAGGGCAGTTTTAAGAACCCCTAAGATTTTCAGCGCTGTACAAAAGACTTTTATTAACTTCAGTATCTGGTATACCTTTTATGATGAATTGAATTAAATCCTCCTCTCCAACTTTGCTGTGCGATGTTATCTCCTGCATGTGTAGGACGTATTGTTGCATTGACTCGTCGCGATTCTTTCTTCTTTCAAGAAGCTCATTGTATACGTCAGATCTCGTCACAACTTTCTGGAACTCACTTTTGAGAGCACTTTTTAAGTGTGTCCAAGTTCGAACATTCATTGTTCGAATAAATAATTTGGCTGTGCCCTTCAGGAAGTCTCTTGGTGTAGATGCATTTGTTGCGATCATCCAACCCCAAAACCTCCGAACACTCCTCGAACTGTTCGATCTAGAACTGTACGCTAAAAATGTCGTCTCCACTTAAAGATGATACTGAATCCTCGACATCTTTGAAGTTGCATGCAGAAGTTGATCGAGAATTTGATTCGGTTTCTTCTAATTGCAGCTCGTGTAGTTGTTGTTTCAGCTTTCTAATTTCCTCCTTCTTCTTGCATATTCTTCGCAGCTTCAATAACCTGCTTGTCGATGCAAGCTCCTGCATAAGCCTGGTGAAGTCTTCGTCTGTAAAGTCCTGAACTGCTTCTTGCACCCGGATTTTTAATTCGGCTTTAGCGCCGGTTGTTGGACACTTTAAGAGTCGAAGTATACTCTTGAGTCTCGGAACTGTGGCGGACTCCAAGAGATTTTTCCACTCATCTGCCATTATTAAAACACCTCACACGAATTATAATTTTCGGAGTACAAAAAAAAAAGATCTTGGCACAAACGTACACTCGCACTGTATAGTAGTTCCAACACTCGCTTAATCCCACTTCTGAGAGTTGTAGAGGATTTAAAGAAAAAAAAAAAAACAACAAGAACAGCTGATACGGCTTACAATAGTTTATTCAAGTACTGTATATAGACTGAACGACGCTGTCTGTGGCGGTCAACGTGCTTATATACTAGTTGGATAAAAAAACCTTTGGACACTTCAGGTCATTCACCTGATCAGATGGTTCGCTCTTTAAGACCAGCTAGAAAACTGTTTTCTGCAATATATGTTTTACATAGGATACAGTGTGCGCCGTAAAAATTGCTTCGCTTAATATTTATTCTTCTACACACTGAACCAAAAAGGTACGTAAAATAAATGAAAAAATACATATTCTGAATGAAAATGTGCATTAAAAGTGAACTAAACATCGAATTCATTAATAACATGAATCTCAGTTCATAAATTTATGAATATATTCATACAGCTATGAATTTTTCATGGGATTAATAAATAATGTTCTTAAATTGTGTACGTATAATATTCATTAGCTTTAAAAAATTGTTCATACATCCAATGCATCGATTCATTGTTCTTATGATTTTTTTTTTTTTTTATTAAATTCTATATATTTGTTGTTTAGTTTTATGATTTTATTCTTAAAGCATATGTACTTATTCATTATATTTTTTTTTCATTTTCAAGATATTCTAAGAACTTTTTCGTTGTTTATATGAATAAATTCTTGAATTGTAAGTAAATGCTTCATTATATTTAGGTTTACAAATACATTAATTTTATGAAATATTTCATTGGTTTTAAGAATTCTTCCCTGTAAATCTATAATCCATACAAGACATACAATAAAAAACACTATTGCTTTTATTCATATTGAATTTTATTTATTTTGTTTTGAAATTAATTTATTTAACATATTTCAAATTACTTATTTTGTCTTAGCTCTTCACAAACAAACATTTTTTAAATATTTTCTTTTTAAATCTATATAATAAAAATGATTTTCTATAAACGGTCAAAATTGAAATTGAACGAATTGAACTTACAAATTGCTAAACATAAATTCTATACCATCTAAATAAACATAAAAAGAATTAAAAAAAGTTAAATCTTTTGCACCAACGCTAGTAAAAATGACTGGTTCTGCACACTTCTTCCTTTTAAAAATTCTACATAGTCTTCCATCTCCTAAACGCTTGTCCCCACAAATAGAAAAGCTTCCTGGGAGATTTAAATTGTAAACTTCATATTTGTATACCCTATCATAAGGGTATATTAAGTTTGACACATAGTTTGTAACATAGAGAAATATTAAAGATCGACCCAACAAAGTATATATATAAATGATCAGCATCAATAGACGAGTCGATTAAGCCATGTCCGTCCGTCTGTCCGTCCATCCGTCCGTCCGTCCGTCCGTCCGTCCGTATGTCACCAGTTTTTGGGCCTTAAATTTTGAGCTAGGTTGATGAAATTTTGTATACGAAGTCTTTGTAAAAGTAAGCAATACAAGTGTAAAAATTTTTAAAATCCGCCCACTTTTCACAAAAATCACCTTTTTTCACTATTTTCATATGAAACTCGAAAAAACTTACTTGAGCAAATATGTAGATATCCACTTAATCTACAAATCGTCTATACATTGCATATGGCCACGCCCACTTTTTAGGGGCGTTTACTTCAAAAATTAATTTTCGAGTAAAAATATTAGTTTATAGGGCAAAACAGAAAATTTTGTGAATACATTTTCCACCGCCCACTGACACGACCAAATAAGATAGGAATAGGGTATCATACGATTCGCTCCAGGCGGATTGTAGCATTTTTCACTGGTTTTTTTATCCTCATTGTCTGAATAGGAAACAGATAAGCGTGCAAGCACCACACCAGCTTCACTGCAGTACTATCTATAATTTATATCGAAAAGGTGAAAAACAACATAAAAAGAAATAAAAGATAGAAGTTTTATTAACAGAAACTATTATTCCAATATTAATATTTACCGCTTTCAATGTCGGACTGATGTATTTTGAGCAGCATTTGCTTCATTACTTTGTCCTTTAGATGATTTTCTTGAAAAAAACGAAACAAACAAAACTTACATACATATGTATATAGAAGAACTGTAATCACGTCCACTTACCTTGTTAAATTACAATAGCGACACAAATCAATATAATATTTTATTAAATTTTAACTAGACACTTTAAATGAATTTGTATCACCGATTGTTACTGAACTAAACACGTAACTGACTACAATATTCCAATCCACATTTGGGAATTGCTTGCAAGCTGTAATCGCATTAAATTAACGGTTCCCACTTGCGTTTTCTCTGAACTTATGAACATAAACATTAGAACTAAGTACGGGTACATTAAAATAAAGAACAATACCTTAAGAGTATGAATATTTACATTATAAACCTTTGCACAAAAGCTGTTGTAATGAATCGGTAAATTACTTATGAATTTATACATAATATGTCTGAACATATTCATTAACCATGTGACTGGAGTTTATTTTAAATATAGGTATAAATAAAATTTTTCGTTAATTTAATATCCAATGTTTTTCTTCTTAACAATCAGAGTCGACTGTTTATGAACAATTCATAAACTAATGAATAAATTCATTAAAATAAGAATCAGCGGTTCATTCTCCAAATCTCCCATACAAATATTTTTATGAATGCGATTTCATACGATTAATGATTTTATCATAAGATCAGAATTTTGTTTTAAGAATTTTTGCATAACATACATGAATTTTTACTGAAAATTAATGAATTTCGCTTTATGAATGCAATTCATTTGTGAGCATGTTGTTGTTCTGCTATTATCGACACTGTAGCTGCTCCAGAGGTCGAAGCAGTTGAGGATGCCGATTTGATTTTTAGCCTGCCATTCTGGCATTTCCATTGAAGACGACGATCGGTGTTCATTTTCGTGTATGTCATCTCAAAGACGGTAGTGCAGGGAGAGTAGTGGTAGTTGCACTTACAATTGTTGCAAGTGACATAGTCACCCGTTGAGGGGAAGGGCTTGATGCATTTACTGCACAATGCACTTGATGTATCGAGAGAATTTTGGAAGGGGGGGCTTAAAACACTGCACAACTAGCTAACAGTTCAAATAAAGAAAAATTTAAGCCGTATATGTATATGGATTTTGGGGAAGGGATTTTTGTCATGATTTTTAATTAGATTTATATTTAATTAATTCTGTTTTTTTGTTTTTATTTTGAAATATTCAAATAAAGAAAAAAAGGGGGAGTAAAACTATCCACTTATATGTAAGTTATAGAAAGAGAGTATGTAGAAACACTATGCTTTAGGACTTTCGATAAAGACCGGTAAAACTACGTCCGTTCGCGAATACAAGCAACAATGGAGTGGTTTCATGAATCCCAATGGATCATGGGCAGAATCAGATGAAGCATCGCTCAATCTACTAATGGACACTCACTTTCCCGGCTGCACGCCCATCTCTAGCGATGGCCCTTCTCTGACAAACGCTGTACGCACAGCGTCACCTCCTGAACTCGTCAGCGAAGACAAATTGAAATGGGTAGTGACCAGCTTTGAGCCTTTCAAGTCCCCAGGGCCGGATGGAATTTTTCCCGCACAGATTCAGGCGGCCTTCAGCATAAGAGCGCATGACCTGTCCTGTATTGTGAGGGGTTGTCTGAAACTGGGAACAATGCCAGCCGCCTGTGCTGAGGTTAGAGTGGTCTTAATACCCAAAGCAGATAAAACATCGCACATCCTCCCGAAATACCTTAGACCAATCAGCCTAACGTCTTTCCTTCTCAAGGTTCTGGAAGGAATCCTAGAATAAAGCCACCATGGATAGCACCCTGCTGTAAAAGTCACAACACTCCTACCAAAAAGGTAAATCTGTTAAACTCACCCTGCGCAACATAGTCGAAAAATTCCTTTCAATCAAAGAATTCGCACTAGTGTCTTTTATAGATTTAGAGGGAGCTTTCAACAATGTTGAAACTGATTCGATCATTAAAGCACTACGAAAGCTCAACAGCTGCGAATCAATCTGCTGCTTTTTAGAACACATGCTTTAAAGCAGGGTGATCACTGCAACCTTTGGAAGTAGCACTGTCAAGAGACGTGTACACCGAGGTACCCCCCAAAGGGGAATATTGTCTCCACTACTGTGGAACCTAGTGTTCAACGAAACACTCCTACAAATGGAAAACATCGGATGCAAAGTTATCACCTAACAGGCAAATACCCGCAGACACTGGCCGATGTCATGCAGTCTGCCCTCAACAAACTAACAAGCTGGACTGAAAGCTGTGGCCTTTCATATAAAATGCCCGACTTTAATCTCCCAAAGCCAAAAGGCACCCCCTCATCCTCTTAAATAGTGCAAAATATCTGGGCCTGAAGCTTGACCTTTGGAGAGATAACATAGTCGAACGTACTAGGAAATCTCTAGCAGCCCTATATATTTGTAGAAAGGCAGAAGGCCCAAACATCATGCACTGGCTGTACACATTGGTAATAAAACCGATACTCATGTACGGAGCACTGGTCTGATGGCCTGCCTTGGAGAAGACCATACTGCAAACAACTGGCAGCCTGCTCAGCAATAAGACCGAGAAGTTCCAAACAATGGAAAGAACAATACACTGGACACGCCAGAATACACTGAACACAACTTCAACATGGGCTACAAATGCTAAATACCCGACAGAACAGAATGGGCACAACGGGATGACCTTCACCATGAATAACTGACAATCTTCACGGACGGCTCCAAAACCGAAGAAGGAGTCGGTGCTGGTATATTTTCAAAAGATCTGGACATCCACCTCTCCTTCAGCCTTCCTAGCTACTGCAGCGTTTTCCAAGCCGAAGTCACTGCCATTCTTCAAGCAGGTGACTGGCTGGCGGCTAATGCAGTATCAATATCGGATATTGTCATATACATCGACAGTAAAGCGGCCATCAAATCCCTCGGGTCCAGCATAACGAGATCCAAGGCAGTGAAGGACTGCCGCGTATCTCTGAACGAGATAGTTGGACAGTACAACCTCAGCCTCTGCTGGGTACCGGGTCACTGTAATATACCAGGGAATTTCGAAGCTGACAAACTGGCCCGACGAGGCTCCTCAGGTCTAAAAGTCACCGACATCGAGGTGCCAACGTCCTTTGCTAAATACCTCGTCCATGCCGATTCGTTGAGAGAAGGTGGCAACAGCTCGGCCACTATAACACTGCGAGGCTGCTCTGGCTCATGCTAAATGAAACCAGGTCCATCGGACTTCTGAAACATAACACCCTATAATAACTTCTGTAGAAGTTGTAAAGATGAAGATGAAGAGGAGACTATCAGTCACCGCCTATGCACGTGCCCCGCGCATGCTAAAATTAGAAAAGCCACACGTTCAACGATCTAAGTGATCTCAACAATGCCTGTACGGCTAAGATTGCCTCCTTCTGGTTTTCTGAGTAAGAGGGTGACCCACCCACTCTTGGTCGAGTACTTTTTCGGAATTTTTGATTTCTCTTAGTGAATTATAAGACAAACAACCAATTTGTAATAATTTTTTTTACTGTATGTATCCCATGGGTAATAATTAGTGCTTCAACCATTATCCGAATCTTCAAACTTTTCGGATAGTGTCGAATCCTCGGATCCACGGATCCAAGATCCGAGATCCGACTTTTTTCGGATAGTGTCGGATAGTTTCGGATAGTGTCGGATCCTCGGATAGTGTCGGATCCTCGGATAGTGTCGGGTCCTCGGATAGTTTCGGATCCTCGGATAGTTTGAGTTTGTGAAATGAAATGGGATGAGATTCGACATCAGTGAATTCATATGAATGTTGGCTGGATCTTGTTTTTGTTTTTGGTATTTTGTTTTTTTTTTTTTCATATGATTCGTAATTGACTGATGAAAGTCGTAGAGAAAAAAAAATTATTGGGGTGGATTTCTTGCAAGGCGCGCATGTGTGTGGATTTGTTTTGCGTATAGATGTTTACATTCGATCAGAGCGGTGCGTTGATGGAAATGTGTGTGGGTTTAGTTTGTAATTTTTTTGCGTTTGCTGAATTAAGATTTTGATAAGGCGTGTTGTGCGCGTCGTAATGATGATTTTTTTGTGTGTATGAACAAACGTGTGTGTATGTTTATGAATGGATTTGGGTTATCGGTTATCTTTTAATCAATTAATTGTGTAGGTTAGGTAGGATATTTCAGTTGTTGGATCTAAAAAAATATATTCTATTATATTGATACTTGAATGTAAGTAAATTAATTATTACACTCTACAAATAGAATTTAATGAATTAAACAAGACCTTTCACCTTTGTTTATATTTTTATTAGATACATATGATGGCATGTACATAGCGATGTATGTAGTTAACATACTTGGGATCAGATAGGATATGTTGTGGCAATAAAATATTGGTTTAGGTAGCAGATCAGTTTTCATTTCATTACATCGAAAAGAAACGCCTTACTTCCGCATAATGTAGATATTTTAGGTTTTATAAATCAGAACAAAAAACTTTTGCAAAAATGCACAAAAAAATAAAATTTTATTATTCTTACTAAACCGTTGTTTTTACTGTAGAAATTAATTAAGATGTTTTTATTTCAATATTCGTTATTTTATCTTGTGAACAAATTTATTTCATTCATGGAGTTGGACACAAAAATAGCAGAAAAACAACTAAAATTTTATTTGCATACCATGATACGGAGTGTAATAATTAATTTACTTACATTCAAGTATAAATATCATAGAATATATTTTTTTAGATCCAACAACTGAAATATCCTACCTAACCTACACAATTAATTGATTAAAAGATAACCGATAACCCAAATCCATTCATAAACATACACACACGTTTGTTCATACACACAAAAAAAATCATCATTACGACGCGCACAACACGCCTTATCAAAATCTTAATTCAGCAAACGCAAAAAAATTACAAACTAAACCCACACACATTTCCATCAACGCACCGCTCTGATCGAATGTAAACATCTATACGCAAAACAAATCCACACACATGCGCGCCTTGCAAGAAATCATATGAAAAAAAAAAAAAAAAAAAAAAATACCAAAAACAAAAACAAGATCCGGCCAACATTCATATGAATTCACTGATATCGAATCTCATCCCATTTCATTTCACAAACTCAAACTATCCGAGGATCCGAAACTATCCGAGGATCCGACACTATCCGAGGATCCGACACTATCCGAGGATCCGACACTATCCGACTATCCGAAATATTCGGATACTTTGAAGCACTAGTAATAATACCAACTCTTACTGGATGAAATCCAGTATTTTCAGTACAAATGTTAATTAAAATAATTCAGTTTAACTAATTCTACTTGTCTTATTACCGGCAGATGTTGGTCTGCCTTGTCCATACTCAAGGCGACAATCAATATAAAGTGCAATTGCCTTGACTTCGTAATTTTTTTTAAAAACGCAACCAATGTTGTGAAAAATCTCGTCTTAGGATAAATATGCTTTTAAACAGTCACAAAAAAAGCCGCAGTCAGCTGACGTTAGTCTGATGTCAATGCAGTTTAATTATAAAACTTAATAACTAATAAAAATATGTTGTAATCCTTTTGAATCTTCTTTTTTTACCTTGTTCTATCTATTTTTATCTATATTCTTCTATCTTCTATATATAAATATAAATGAAATGCTGTTCGTTGGTCACTGCGCGGAAAATTGGGTAAATGCTCGGAACTTTGCAAAATTCGGAAAAACTGAAATTATTTTTCCATAGGAATTTGGTATTAGCTCGAGACCATACGTTACGATCCGAACGATGGCTTTGCGGAAAATTCAGGGAAAATACCAATAAGTCATCTGCGCTGCCGGCAATAATAGATCAAGAGCCCGCAGCAATTCTTGGGTTATCTTAATTTGGGATTGAATTTTCAGCTTACTATTACTAACTAAAGCCGCGACCATATTATGCAAGACTTTCGTTTTTAATGTTAGACCTACGTCACCTTTCAACTCATCTATACTCTGTCCAACATAAATTGTCAGTACACGTCTTATGGGAGAGCTTTTTAGAGATCAGTAGCGTGTCATATTTTTGCACCATACTAAATTGAGAGAAACCCCGCATAAAATGTGTATACCCGCCTGTGAATATCCATTTGGTGTGCGCTGATTGGCTGCTGCATTTCAACCCCTATTTATATTTATGTGCATTCAGAGTTACCAGTGTCCGTTTTGTAACTCGTTCAGTTTTTTTTCCTTGGGTTTCTATTAAGGAGCTTTTGGTTTTAGAGCTTTGAAAAAAGTTCTTTTTTGATAAGTGTTACCATCATGTTTTGATCTGATAATATGAAATAATATTTCTTTTAATGTGTTGAAAATACGTTAAAATGTATTACAAAATTGTAAGATGTTTTCTATTCTAAAATTTAATGTTTTGCACTTTGTAGGTACGCATACATTTTTCTCTTTTTGGGTTCAATTTTCAGTACGTTGACAAATATCTACATAAGATACGCAATTGGTAAAATAGGATGTTTACTTTTTACTTTCAAGCAATGCAGTGAGTGAATATAACTTGTTTCCATTATAGGAAAATTAATTGACAATTTTTGCATTTCAATGGATAAAAAATTGGACCTTTGCCGATTCGCCTCTCATGAATCAAAAATGTATGTACATTGTTACATCAATGCAAGCAACCCTCGATACGCGCAACTCCTTGATAAAAGGAACATCTAAAATCAAACTAAAATCATATTATTGATTCAGTAATTGCAACTTAAAAATAAAAGTTACTTGATAAACGCAACTTTTGTATGACGTTTATTGTTATTTACTTCACTGTTTCCATCTCTTAATTCTTGATTAATTTTACTTTATCTGGGTAGTTATTTCGCCGCTATTTTGTGAACCTATTGTTTGTATCTTACATTTTGGTAGACTTTTAGACCCTAATATATTTTGACTCGGTTAACCTCAATTAATGTAACTGCCCGAATTTCTTTTTTGCTTTTATTGAGATAGTGCGATCAAAATATATAATACGGTACCTACAAGAATATATAATAAAATATTTGTACATATGTATGCATATTCTACTTTTTTTTTATATAAAATACATACGTTATTCATTATACCTACAATAACATGGTCCCGAAAAAAATTTTATTAAAAATTAAGTGGGCAACGATTAACGATTAACTCGCCCTTTTTCTATGTAATCTAGTTCATGTTATAAAATTCATTAAGATGTTTACCTATTTGACTCAAATTCAAAATCTCATAAAAATGCATTAGTTAGTTCTCGAGCTATCGAAAAATACACGTAGAACTTCTTTGAAATTTTCTGCATTCCAACTCCATTCGATTTCTGTGACCAACCCTCAACCACAAGCAAAGAATATACAGGTGTCGCACGTCCATACAAAAAAGTGGTATATGAAAATGAAATCCACTGAAATAAAGAGCTTCTTGAAAAGCTTTAACTGCAGGGACAGCAAAATCTATTTTTCTCTACTCCTTTAAGTAGGCTACACACTATCAGTTTTCAACTGACAGTCCTGGACTGTCATTTCTCATCATTTCATTCCAGGCTACACACTATCATTCCAGGTTTGTCATTTTTTCGAAGGTTTTCTCCTTTTTTCTTGTTCATTGTTCGGTTTGTCTTCTTTGGGCGCATACGGATATTTTTTTTTTTTAAAAATGAATGATAAAGAAATTGCGTGTGTGATTACTAATATTGCACTAAGAACAAAAAAAAGTGTGTGAAAAAGTGGAAAGATCCGGGACACAGAAGCCTGGACTATCAAATATGACCCTCGCTCGACCCAAATCATGAAATCTATCTACACATCATACACATACATGCATCATTCTCCGTCATTCCAGCAAAATCCACGAAAAATTTCAACCCTCATCATTCTCGCCATCAGTTCCATCCTCAGTTATCATTTCTATCTACACACTATCATTTATCCATCAGTCTAGCAAGACTGTCAGTTGAAAACTGATAGTGTGTAGCCTACTTTAGATCAAATGAAAAATCGTACACAAAAAAAAAAACCAGTGAAAATATGCTACAATCCGCCTGGAGCGGATCGTATGATACCCTATCCCTATCTTATTTGGTCGTGTCAGTGGGCGGTGGGAAATGTATTCACAAAATTTTCTATTTTGCCCTATAAACTTATATTTTAACTCGAAAATTAATTTTTAAAGTAAAAGCCCCTAAAAAGTGGGCGTGGCCATATACAATGTATAGACGATTTGTAGATTTAGTGGATATCTACATATTTGCTCGAGTAAGTTTTTTCGAGTTTCATATGAAAATATTGAAAAAAGGTGATTTTTTTGGAAAGTGGGCGTGCCAGTGGGCGGATTTTAAAAATTTTTACAATTCTATTGCTTAATTTTCTAAAGACCTCGTATACAAAATTTCATCAACCTAGCTCAAAATTTAAGGCCTAAAAACTGGTGACACACAGACGGACGGACGGACATAGCTCAATCGACTCGGCTAGTGATGCTGATCATTTATATATATAATTTATTGAGTCTATCTGTAATATTTCTCTATGTTACAAACTATGTATCAAACTTAATATACCCTTAGGATAGGGTATAAACAAAATCGCTTGAAATATTTATGAAGACGTTTTTGCAATTATTTAATCGTTACTCTGGGCCCATAACCTGATGGAATAAAGTTCTGATTAAAGATTAGTGCGCAGATTATTTACCCAATAAATGAAATATACTATATAAGTTGTGTTACGTATATCAAATAATTACATACATATGTATAAGAAGGACTAATCTCTTAGTAGGAAATATCATTGTTGTACTTGTAAGAACCTCAACAAGAGAAGTGCGTCCTAAAGGGTCCGCCATCTAACGTTTTTTTTTTTTTTTCAACTAGTGCTTATTTCGTGAATGGTAACACTTAGCTCATGTCTGATTTGACAGATAATTAGTTTTATCCTTCCGCTGAACGAATATTGTTGTGTATACGTTTGAACAACGCTGGGAAATATTGCGACATTCCTTTGAAAGTCATGGTAATGATGCAGAATGTGTGCGAAAATTGCGTACGGATTTTGGAAGAACAGAAGCACCGTCAGCTCCGTTTGTTCGTTATCTTGTGAAAAAAGTGAAAGAAACTGGCATCCTCATCGATAAACCAAAGGGTGAAAAGCAAAAAACAGTGCTTACACCCGAGAAAATTCCTGCTGTGGCAGAAAGTGTGCGTGAAGCGCCATTAACATCAATTCACCGTCGTCCTCAACAATTGAACATTTCGGAGACATCATTGAGACGAATTTTGCATAAAGACCTTGGTATGACGCCATACAAAGTCCAATTGGTTCAGGAGTTGAAGCCAACTGACAATCCAATGCGTTTTCGCTTCGGCAAGTGGGCCTGCGATCGACTTAGAGAAGATGCCGAACCCGATACACCCAAAACGAGTCACTGTTTGGTGCGGATTTTGGTCCAGAGGCATAATTGGGCCATTTTTCTTCGAAAATGAGCAAGGAGTGGCCGTTACAGTCAATGGCGATCGTTATCGGGCCATGTTGAACGAATTTTTGTTCATAAAAATTGAAGAGGAGGACATTTGGTTTCAACAGGACGGCGCTACGTGCCACACAGCCGAAGCTACACTCGATGTTTTGCGTCCTGTTTTTGAAGATCGCATTATCAGCCGCAGAGCAGAGCCCAGAACTTGTGGCTTAGTCCAAAATCGAGTAGCATACAACGAACTCTTTCGATAATTGTTCGGTTAATACGTTCCGCAACACCACTTTGTTCTGGAGTGTACGCAACAGTTTTTTGATGCTGAATACCATGCTTTTGTAAAAACATTTGAAAATTGTTTCCAGTATACTCAGTACCAATTATCAGTCCGCAATACTTTAATTTTCTTTGAGCACTGATTTTCAACGTAATTCTGAAACTTTGCAAACTCAGAAAAACATCAGATTTATTTTGAATAGGGACAACAAAAACTTTACGTGAAAAGTCATCCACAAAAGTGTCTAAGAATCTTGCTCCGGAAAAAGATTTTGATTTTAATGGACCTATCACGTCAGAGTGGACTAGGTCTAAAATACTTCTTGTACGTTTTCCCAATTCCTTAAAAGGTGCTCTTGTTTGCTTACCTTTTATACATATAATGCATTTTTCATTTTGTCCCGTGGTAAACTTCATATCCGAAAAATTCATTACATTTGAAAGATTTTTATCACAAATATGACCTAATCTTCGTATGAACTGGTTACAGTTAACGCCTTTTCAGATTTTTTCGAAACTTTTACGGGTTCACAATTCAGACGGTACATATCACTCATAGCACTTGCTGTTGCAATTAACTTACGCTGTTTGTCATAGATATTGCAAACGTCATTTTCAAAAACCACTTTATTGCCGAACTGAAACTAAGTTAGCACATAGGTCAGGCAAGTACTCGACATTTTTAATGTTCCGGACCTTAAAAGGAAAGACGGAATACTTATGGGTATGATACGGTGTCTGTCTGTCCGTCAGTCTGTCACAGCCCTGTAACTTTTGAACCGTTAGAAGTAGAAAGTTGAAACTTTCGCTATGTATACATTATGTGAAAGCCCGCACATGATGGCGGCAATGAATTTCATTTTGGGGGCCCTTTTCTGGGCACCTTGTATGAAGGGCAAAAAAAAATTATTTTGTTTCTCATCATGTGGCATATCAAATTTGCAAGGGCTCCATATATGTAAAAAATATTTTTTCTGACAAAATATGTTGAACAAAAAAGCTTGCCAAACATTTGAAAAATGTTGTCCCCCCTCCCAGCGGCCAGACCATAAATGCTAAAAATATGAAAAAACTTGGAGATACGCAAAATTTTGTGTAGATTGTGAAAATAGTACGAAAATTTCTGTATCTTATATATTTTCTGAGAAAAATTAAAAAATGGGGTATCTAGTTACCTCACTGTATCTCCCCCAGTTTTCATGTTATCTAAATATTTTTTTCAGTAGGTCATTTAATACTAAGATTGGCTCAAATTTTAGGTTTCATCCAAGTCGGCTAAGTAGTTCCCGAGTTACAGATTTTAGAAGAGCGCATGGCCTTCTCTATATTTTCATCTCTTCTTTTGCTGCTACCTCATTCGATTTCGATTTTTCAAAAACCAAGTGATTTGCACGAATGGATCGTATATATCGCTCTATTGAAAACTAAATAAGTTTAAAAAACTATATTTTTTTTAATTTTGGTTTTTTTTTCAAAAATATTTTTTTCTTAAATTTTTAAAACTCTAAATGCTGTATTCCTTTGCATGTCAAGTATTGCCAGTGTTTTGCTTTACTTAAACCATTTAATAAGCAAAGTACCGTTACATGCATTTTTATCGAAAAGCTTGGTACACCTAAACTAACTTAAATATGAAATTTATCAAAATCGTTGAAACTGTTTTGGAGAAAACTCCGTGTTTGTGAAAATGGCGCTACGTGAAGGAAATCTAAGAGTAGGGCTAGAACAAAAATTTCAATGTCCCCTTTAGTAGCCATGCAATAGCTCCCTTATATGAAGTTTGAAGTAAATTAATTCACTCGTCATACATACAGACAAACAGAATCGGCAGACACACTCTAACGACCTTCTCTATCAACGTAATTTCAGAATTGTTTAATATCTCGAGTTCTAATTTTTTTAACGAATTCAATACATGTTTTACATAGAAGTGCAAGTTAAAATGGACTGGAATCTCAGCACAGTATTACTAGAACATACCTACGTACTTTTGTTTTTACGACTTGATAGAGTTGGTTGGACATTACATTGTTCATATCAAAACAAGTATTAGGTGTACCTATGTAGGATATGAATAAATTGCCTTCTATTTAATGATAATATAAAATGTCCGGAACACTATTGCACGAGGCCCTCCTCGCACTTGCCCAATTTATTTAGTATGGCATTGATATTCGAGTGTTTTTCCTTTAGAACCAATTTCACGCCACCAGAACACTTCACAGACATTTTGTATTTATTTGAGACCACGACTTCTTTGATTGCATCCGGCTTAGTTTTATTAGACAACCAATTGTCTTCGTTTGTCATATGAGCGGTAGCTCCTGAGTCGACAAACCATTCCGAAGAACTCTTATAATTAGCAAGCAATGAAGCAAATAAACTCTTATCTTTCGCGTTCTTTTCCAGCCAGTTCGACCTACTTCCTTACATGTGTTACAACGAAATTTGTGTGCATGTCGTTTCTTCTTGGTGTAAAGTGCACTATCAGCACTTTACTTTACTTTGTAAAAACGAATCTTATATTTCGCGACTGTTAGTACAATTATTAGTTAAAAAAAAATTATAACGTGACTAAGAGGCCCATAACCTGCTAAGAAAATGTATACACCGAATGCAGATTCAAAGAGAAGTAATTTATTCATAACTAGAATCATTTAGCAAAAAATACAATGCTTATGATATCAAATTTTTGTGTAAAGTATTTTTTCATTTAAGTAGTTTTCTTTCTACAACAAGTAGACTCCCGTTAGCGTGAACACCGGTTAGTGTGAACACCGGATAAGGTGAACAGATTTTTGTTTCGCTTGAAATCTCTAAAACGTCAACAAATCATCAATACTCTAAAACGTGAACAACAATATTTGCTTTATGTTAACAGTAAACTGTTTGATCAAGCCTTAAATTCCTTATTCTTGGTACAATACTTCGTTTTGTACAGTTTCCGGGTTGTTGCACGGGTTGGAACGAAGACGAAGAAGAACCTTAAGTCGCTCAGAGTACCAACATCATAAGTGATGAAGAAAGTGATGATGGCGGTGTGTTAGAATTGCCAAAAGAAAAAATGAAGCCTAATGAAGCCATTTTCGTTTTTAACAAGGCCTTGGAATGGGCTGAATGCTGGTTAGCCAAAATGACATTAGTGTCTTAAGGGGCTTTAGGGAAAAAGCAGTGAGAATGCTTTTGGAGAAGAAGAAGATGCAAAAACAAATGACTGATTTTTTTCCATAAAATTTCGTATCGGTAATGCCCGTGCACAGTCAATATTTAATGTTACTTTTTATACCATAACCTTTGATTTTATATGTTCATATGCAATAACTTTTGTTTAAAATTAAATAAATGAATTAAATATACTGTTATGTAAAAGAAAAAACGCATTATTTTTAATTTGTTAAGGATAAGACGTTTTAAAATGAAAATCTACAGTGGCCTTGTTCTTTTATGAAAATTTGATTTTCGCAAACGTGAACTCCCTTTGTTTTTAATTGTTCACGTCATCGAGAATCTACTGTATATATTCTAATCTGGCAACATGGATATTTGACTATCATGGACAATTACACTACAGTCATGAATGAAAATGTAACCTAGTGAGAAATAGCATGAACTAGCTGTTCGGATCTCGAAAAAATATCTTGATAGAGAGCAAGATCTCGTACTGTTGTTGTAATGCATAGAAATCAACACGGCTACTATTAGATTTATATACTACTATTAGATTTATATATAATGATACTAAGGATGTTGCGGATGCAAATTTTTTAACATCGAGAAATGCGAAACAATGACAATGCAATACGACGTACCATTGTTGGCCAACATTTTTTACTAAATTTGTATAAACAAATTGCTCATGCAATAATGAAAACCATTCCTTCCAATGTTTAAGTTGTATGTACTCAAGTTTATATATATGTATATATGTTTGTATATATTTCAATATGCTTTGTGCTTGTAGAAAAGTTGGTGACAGCAATTTCTTGTACTGTTCTGTAAACTTAAGAACTGGAACTCTGTAAGCAAACATGCTTCCATTATGAAATATTTATCTTTATTCACATTATTGAAGCTCTACACTAGAATATACTAAACTTTTAGGCCTGGAGGAATGGTATACACTTCAGAATCATTAACACTTTTCCTTGAAGTGCCTTTGATGCCATCATAACTTCCGCTTTCGTCATAGCTGTGGTCATCGTTATTTTGATTTGCACTCCGATTCTGTGTCATTTTCTCGGTGTCCTTGTCATCAATGGTTCCATTACAACATTTCATTAAACAGTAGCATCCGTTCATCCCACAAATTTTGAAGTAGCGCCTTAGACCCCAAAGTTTATCTTTCATGAACATTGCATACTGTATTGTCTCCGCCAGGAATGTGTATAGCAATGGATTCAGAACGCAGCTGGTCAGCGTAAGAATACCGAAAGAGAAATGTAGAATCCAGTGAACCGGATGGGTGTAGGTTCCATACATTCGTAAAATCAGAAATATCCAAGCTGGCAAACGGAAAAGGATGAACACAGCCATTAGAATGAGGACGATGGTGAACATTCGCAGGTGACGTGCTTCGCGGCTTCTTATATGCTTCGCACTGTTGCCTTTACCGTTAGTACCAGCCCCAGTTGTAGTGGTATTTGTATTCAAATTGTTTTTCGTAGGTGACACGGTCGTCGTTACAGTTACAGTTGGTATCGTGGCCAGACTAGTTGGTACAGTTTGGCTTGGAGATGTATAACAAATATTATTGTTCCCCTGGCATTGGCAGTTGTGAGCCATTTCCATTTGTTTCTCCTTGGCGTTCCCGGAACTAACAGTAGCACCGGCTACATTAGCAGGAGCAGAGAGTGGTGTCGTTGTTGGCTGTCCTCGCGATGCTGCTAATGTACTAAGAGAATGCCTTCGAATCCATAGTTTATTGGCAATAACTGAGTTCAACCAAACAAAAGCAATCAGAGATGGTACAAAAATGATGGCCAATACGATGACATAGTAGTATGCATTCGATTCCTGTGGAGAAAAAGGATATATAAGACAATATAGAAAAACTAATAACTCAGTATAATTCAATTATATTATGTAAATATGTAGGGTACAATGTAACTTGTACTTGCATCGCGGAAACCGAAAGACTTGCAATTCTCGGTATGTGTATCAATAAACATCTCCGATGGAACGATCACATATTCGAAATCGCCAAAAATGCTGCAAAATGTCTAGGATTCCTTAAGCGATGCAAGAAATATTTCACCCCGTCAGATTTGGCCTCAATTTATAAGGCATTTATCCGCCCAAAGCTGGAGTACAACGCCCATATCTGGTCTGGTGCACCCAAGACCGTTTTGCACATTCTTGATAGGGTCCAGAACCGAGCGCTAAAATTAATAGGCGATAGAGACATCGTGAGCTCCATAGTCTCAGTCGAACATCGCAGAAATGTCTCCTGCCTTTCCCTTTTTTATCGCTTTTTTTATAAAAAATGCTCCAGTGAAATAGCCAATTGCATTCCGCCCCTTAATAATTTCAACCGCAATACACGTCAAGCTACGAATGCACATCAGTTTACCCTTAAGCCCAACTTCGGTCGAACTGTCAAATATAGGGATTCTTTTATAAGCCGCACTACACGAATGTGGAACAATCTACCAGGCTCTGTATTTCCTCGTCACTTCAGCGTCCAGTCATTTAAGGCCAACGTGAACCGGTACCTCCTTTCTTCTTCTTTCCCCTTTTCCCCACCGCCCGTGCCCTGAATAACAGTTTAAGGGTATTTATAACCCCTTTGGCACGCGTAAATTAAAAAAAAAAAAAAAAAAAAAAAACTATGTGTAAAGATCATTCGCTTGTCACCAATTTGAGGAATATAAATTTATCGCTAGGTTTATGAAATGTCGTATGCGAGGGGGCTACAGAAACTGAAACATGGTACGGTCTCAGTAAATGTAGAAGGTCTGTATATTACTTCAACAAAGTTGAGAAGCCAGTTTGGTTGATGTCTGGTACTAGTAAAATCAAATCTGCTTTAATTTTTGATGGGCGGCGACAATGGTACGCGTACCATACGTAATGGCGAAGGGACAGCACAAACGTAATCATTTTTTAAATAAAAATAAAGTACATAATGTATATCTATTACAGTATGACAGAGTAAGATATTTGGAAAATTTACTATATTTTTCTTAGCTTCAAACAAATTATCGGGTAGCATAGAATAGGCAACCGTAATAATAACGGCGAAATGTTTGTGGATTTCTGCAATGCCAATCGTCTTGTAATATGTGGCAACATGTTTAAGCACAAGTCCTGCTACAAAGTCCATTGTGTTTCTAACGACAGGCAAGCAACATCCAACCAAATTGACCACTTTGCTTGATCACCATCTTATGGCTACTCTCCTACTACGCACTGTTGCAGTTCGAAGATCTCATGAAGACGCAAAAATAACCACGTTAAACATCGACAGACTAAAGGATGCCACAGTGCGCCAACAACACCCAGTAAGGATTAGATCACTAAAAACCAACAAGGCGGTAAGACTTGACGGCAGGGTTATCACTTTGCCGCAATTGCAGTAGATCCACTGCATTTATTTCAAAATTCAAATTGCCATAAAATTAAATCTACTGCATTTTCGTACTATGCTTGCATGTACTTACTGGGCGAAAAAACGTATCACTTTAATCACAAAACAAAAGGGGCAGAGTCAGTACTCACAATCCACAAACTATCCCATTCAGATTGTCTGACGGTTGTCAATAGATATTGTACTGCCTACCAGATTGTTAGTTATATGAAAGTTTTCCATGCACTTGGCGTGTCAAATCCAAGGAATATAGTGACGCAGTATTCACGCAGTAATCTAATATGGAAAACGTGCTCCCTTTTTAGAAGCCATTTCCGCGACCACTTTGAACTACTTCTCAGACGTTACAATCTTTCAACAAGACAGCTTGCTAAAATTGACCAGAGTAGTCCTACATTACGATATCACACAAAATTGAGCGAAATATACAGATAACCCTGCACCATGTAGACGCTCTAAAAATTGCAGCGTTTTTATTCCGTCTTAAGACTGCGCAGACTAAAGGAAAAAGAGAAAAAGTAAGTAAAGTGTCCTTCGGCCGGTGAACAACAACTACTTCATCGCGGTTGCCTTGGTCTCTGTTGGTTGGGTGTGGCGAAGTTCGGTGTGGCACAGGGTGATCCCGCAAACTCGGCCCTGTTGAACTTTTTCCCGACCCTGGAAAAGTAGCGCGTCTTCGCTGGTTATCTCGTCTGATTATACGTCTTGGCTATTCGTCTTGATGTATGTCTTCGTTGGTTACATAATCTTGTGATACGCTCTCATCTTAACTTGTTGTTCGTCTTCGCTGGTTATCCGCCTTTTGCGGTTTGTTCGTCTTCGCTGGTTATTCATCTTCGCTGTTTATTCATCTTCGTTGGTTTTTCGTCTTAGCTGGTTTTTCGTCTTAGCTGGTTATTCGTCTTAGCTTCGGTTATTCGTCGTAGCTGGTAATTCGTCTTAGCTTTGGTTATTCGTCATAGCCTTGGTGGTTGGCCATGGCTTCATGAAGTCTGCCCTGGTTGTCGTCTTTCTTGGGCCCTAGTGAATGCCGACTTTGCGCACCTCGTATCTTTCATTCCGGGATACCTTGGTGACCCTGTAAGGACCTAAGAATTTTGAAAGAAGTTTAGCGTTAGTGGCAAATTGTGTTTTTTTTATGGCAACAAGGTCATCAACATTATATTTGACAGCCCTTCATGGAACTATCGTCTTACTTCCTCGTAGATGCTGTCGGCTAAGCTAGGAACTTCTGTCTTTCTCATCCGGATACCTATTAGAACTTCGAGTGGACTCTTATCTTCGTTGGAAAGTAGAATACAGCAACATTTTAGTGTAGCGATACCACTTGCTCGGATCATCCATCGTTAGTTCCGCCAAAACAGCGATAATGAGACGGTTTATCCGCTCGTCCTGCTCATTTGCGCGGGGAACACCAGTTGTAATCTGAAGATTTACGATGCCTTCTTCCTCGTAATATTCCTTGAAGCTTTTTTCCGATTTCCAAATACAGTTTTTTGTGATTCCAGTTTGCTAATGAGTTCTGCAGCAGTACGCGATTTACATGGGTATATCCAAACAAATTTGGAAAACGCGTCGATGGCACAGAAAAAGTAGAAGTAATTCTTGTTGGTTGGTGACAGAGGTCCGAGGTGGTCGACGTGGTATGTATCTAACGGTAACTCGTTCTTAGAAATCGGATGCAAATATCCCTTGTGCTTCCCGACTTTTCTGTCGCATAGAATGCAACGCACCCGGTTCCTCCTCACCTGCACGATTTTGTGACGAAAATTTGCAATAGAGTAGTCTTTCGGCAAGATTTCTTTTATCTTCCTCGCTCAAAAATGTCCTTCCAAGTGTCTGGATTTGATAAGTGCCAGAGCTAGGTCATTTGGGATACAAAGCAACTTGTTTCCCTTTTTGTCTTCTTTATAAAGTAAGTCGTGTTCTTCGAAATATTCTTGATGTGGTCCACTATGAGCATAAATTCACGGCTTTTAACCATTAAGACAGGATTACGGCTGAGGGCGTCTACGTGTTTCATGCGCATCCCAGGTCAATGTTCCAGTTTAAATTCGTAGTCCTGTAGAGCGAATGTCCATCCAGCAATCCTCGGCAAAATCCCTTTCTTCTCGGTTGTCGCTTTAAATGTCGCACTATTTTGAATCGGAGCCCTAGCAGGTAGACTCTTGGCTTCTTCAAAGCGTTTATAATTGCTAGAACGTCAACTCATCGCTCCTCTGCTGGTGATGTCTTTTTACTATAGAAGTACACTTGATGAAATTTTCCGTCGTGCGATTTCTGGAGAAGCACTGCGCCATAATCCCACTCAGATGCGTCGGTGTGTAGTTCCGTCTCTGCCTCCTGAATATAAAGCTTTAGGACTGGTCTCGATGACAAAATCTTATTTAGCTCATCGAAAGCTATCTTTTAGGCTGTCCCAAACTGGAAGGGCTACTTATTTCGCAAAAGTTGAGCGGGGGATAAGCGAGTAGTCCTTTACAAATTTTCGAAAGTACCCGGTAAGATCAAGTAAACTTTGAATCTTCTTTGTTGAGTTTGGCTCTGGAAACTTGATAATGGCATGAGTTTTGTTGGTTGTAAGCTGGACTGACCTGTTTGAAACTTCAAAACCCAAATACTAGATGGAACGACAGAGAAATTGACATTTGGACCATTTTATCCTCAACGCGTAACTTTCAGATAGAGCGATAGCTTCCTTAAGCCTGTCGAAACACTGTTCGTCGCTGTCTCCAACAATGACCACATCGTCCATGTACAGAAGGAGATACCTTTTCTTTACTAGAAGCTTAAAAATACGATTTATGTGCTTCTGAAACACAGTCGGCGAGGTAAAAGAGGTGTACTTAATGCTTTCTTCAGATACTCTGACATGAAAGAATACGTTTTCTAAATCTAAAGTACAAAAAACGTTAGCCTTTAGTGCGTCTATTTGGTCCTCTATTAGCGGTGGAGGATAGAAGGCGGATGAATTCGCTAGATGGAATCAACGGCGGAATCCATGGACGGTTTGGCGAACACCTTACATGAGCTACTTCGACATATTCGAAGCTCAGGTCTGTAGGGATTTCCATGACTTCATCAGGGTTATGGAATAGAGATGGTGGCGGATGAACCCTAAATGGGTCAACGGCAGCGCTCGCATCTCCGAAGTGAGCTACTGATGTCGGTCTCTCAGACAGCCCTGGGTTCTAGGGGCTAAAACACACGGAACTGACCATCCAGGTTGGGGGTTGTGTCGTCGGGGTAACTTCCCTACCACGTAAAAAGTACCATAGTTAAGAGAGAGACATCCGCCTCGGATAACAATAACGATCCCCCTCATTTGGCAAATCGACCCGGAATGTCCACGGACTATGACCTACGAGTATGCACCTGGAATGCACAAACTCTGTACACTCCGGGTGCAGCTCAAAAACTTGAATCTGTGCTCTCGCAGTACAAGGCAGATGTTACTGCGATCCAGGAGATACGATGGATAGGATCAGGTATGCAGAAAAGACGTAGCTGCGACATTTATTACAGCTGCCACAAAAGACTGCACATGCTAGGATGCGGATTCGTCGTGGGAAATCGGCTCAGATCAAGAGTCATTGATTTTAAGCAGATAAGCGATCGTCTGGCTGTAATTCGCATCAGAGCCACATTTCAAAACATCAGCCTAATATGTGCACACGCCCCTACCAAAGAAGCTGAAGACCCTGTCAAGGAGGAATTTTACGATCTCCTGAACGGAGCCTACGGAGCCTGTCCGGAGTACGATGTAAAAATCGTACTCGGGGACTTCAATGCCAAAATCGGTAAGGAAAACATCTTTGGCGGGATAGTCGGTAAACACAGCCTCCACGATTCGACAACAGACAACGGTTTCCGGCTAATCAACTTTGCAGCAGCTCGTAATACGGTGATAAGTAGCACTAGGTTTCCTAGGCTAAGAATCCACAAAGCAACCTGGCTTTCCTCTGACGGTCGAACACGCAACCACGTGCTAATCGACGCAAGGCATGGATCCAACATCTTGAATGTGCGTACCTTTCGAGGGGCAAACGTTGACTCTGACCACTATCTTGTTGCAGCTAAATTCAGAGCTCGACTGTCCAACGTGAAGAAGCTGCGAGCCGTCAAGAAAAACAAGCTTAACGTTGGACGCCTTAGCACGCCAGAAGGAGCCAGAGCCTACAAAGAGCACCTGGCCGAGAAACTCTCTGCGGTGCATTCACCCACCATAAACGCTAACAATCAGTGGACCGCATACCGCAACATCATCAAAGAGGTAACTGTGACCACCCTTGGCTACCAACCACCTCCAAGGCGGAGCCCTTGGTATAATGATGAGTGCGTACAGCGGAAGAGGGTGACAGAAGATGCACACAAGAAAGCGCTGCAGCGCAAAACAAGAGCAGCGAGAGAGGAGTATCGGACCAGAAGAAGGGAAGAAAAGAGAGTCCTGCGTAAAAAGAAAAGGGAACACGCAGTTTCCCAGCTCAAGGATATCGAGGAGTCTCGCGAGCGCAACAACATCCGGGAGTTTTTTCGAAAAGCCAAGCAGCTGGCAGCTGGCTACAAGTCCGGAACGCAGGCTCTTCGAAATAGCGAAGGCAACCTAGTCACCGATGTAGTGCTACCGTCCTATTTTTTATACCCTATCCTAAAGGTATATTAAGTTTGACACGTTGTTTGTAACATAGTGAAATATTGCAGACAGACCCAAAAAAATATATATATATATGTTATATCAGAATCCACTTGTGCGCCCCAAGAAATATCAACAAACCAAAATAAACAAATTCTGGACTTCAAATTCAACCACTGAATGTAATGTGATCGCCGGAAGTCTCCGTAAAGTTCAAGTCAGCACTTTTGCCATTAGAGTTTATTTCATCACTTGATGATGCATTTCAATCCAATCTATACCATACGGATTTCTTGCGTCAGCAATTTGTAACTATAAAAGCGCTCGCAATTCTCTTTAGCGCGCCTTTTCTTTAACCAGTAGTTCGAAGTAAGTCTCTTCGTATAAGCTAAAGATTTCCCCCTACCCAAGGTAAGGAATCTGAGGCTTCAGACAATTTTTGAAATAAAGAAAAAGTCATAAAAAATTAAATTCTGTGTTTCATTATCTGTTCTCCTGTGTAGAACAGATGAAATTGTTTTTTAAATAATTTATAATCATAAATTATAAATGGCGCAGTCGGAAGGATAGTAGTTAAAAGTTATCAGAACGCATATCTGTGAACAAAGTAACAACTATCCGTGAAACGTATCTACAACGCGTAGAAAAAAAAAAAAATCTCTATAAAGTGAACAAGTGAAACTATTAAATTCCGAACGCATATCGGTATAAAAGGGAAAAAGTGAAACTAAAATTGAAAGCAAATCAATAAAGTTCATTTTTGTTTTTTAAAAACAATTCAGTGATAGTTCATTTCAACTTTAATTGAGAATCCAAAGACACTGGAAAATAGTTAAGTGACATTTTACCATCCGAACGTAAATCGGAATGAAAACACTTTTAAAAAAATATTCAGTGCAAATTAAATAATATTTTTGAAGCAAACAAAAATAATTATTTTAAATTATCCGAAATCAAAATCAGTGCATATGATTAATATTTCAAATTCCGTAGAGGAAGGATAATTAAGATTTAAATTAAAAGAAAACGAAGAAAAAAAAATATATATAATAATTATAATAAATTATTCATAAACAATTAAAGTGACATTACTAAGTCCCAACGTGAAAAATAATTGATGAAGGGAATCAGAAACACAATAAAGGCAGCAAAGCAAAGAAGACTTCAAGAGTTTCAACCTTACAACACATCCAGACCGATAGAGTTTGACATGGAGCCAGCAACAGCAGCAGCAGCAGCGACAACAGCTAATAATAATAATCAAGGTAATATACAACTAGGTTTAAATGATGATAATATTATACCAAATATTAATTTTAACATACCACGAGTCTTAGAACTCAATCCCTTAAAATATATTGAACGTCTATCATCATTTGATGGTAGGACGGAAGATCTCCCGATTTTCATCAATAATGTCGATGATATTATTCCCACATTGTTAACTTATAATGAGCAAGGTCAAAAAATGTGTGTTAATCTATTAAAATCAAAATTCATTGGTCGTGCCAGACAGGCAATAGAAATCCACACCCATTTAACTAAATGGAGTGACATAAAATCAATGTTACTAGAAATTTTGGTGGTTTCAAGAATAGTTTCCAACTTTACGACGATCTTAGAAACTCACAATTTCGAGGAGATGTCCTCAAATATTATAATTATATAAAAAAGACACTATCTTTTCTAAACCAAAAGTGCTTACAAGAAGGAAATCAATTAGATATTCCTAGAAATAATGACACAGCTCTGAAAATTTTCAAAGAAAAATAACCAGTCCATATGAGAACTATTTTGTACTCAATAAAACCAACTACGATGGAGTCAGCCCTTCACGAATTATCACAAGCAGGTTTTGTCAGTCGCAGTCCTGACTTTAATCCTCCGAAACCAAGTGATAAGAACGAAATTAGGCATAAAAACAATAACTTTAAACAAAATCAAAATAATAGAAACAATTTTAACCCCAGAAACAGTAATCAGAATCCACTTAGAAACAATTGGCAACCAAAACCTTACAACCCTCAAAATAATAATTATAATTATAATCAAAGACAATATAACCCAAACTACCAAAGAAATTATAAACAGTACCCTCAACAAATGGAACCAATGGATATAGATCCTAGTTCATCTCAAGTAAGACAAATCAACCCAAAAAATAATTATATCAAACAAGAACCTAAGGTAAATGATGTAAATTTTCAATATGCAGCCTCGGAGACACAAAACAAGGTTTACCCTATATCAAACTAACAAAAGAAAATGCATCCATTAGATTATTGATCGATACTGGTGCAACAAATAGCATATTAAACGAAGAAGACACTCCACCACAATATCTAAAAAATAGATTTTCCCCACTAACAATAAGAACTGCAGGTAGTCCCATAACTATTTTCAAAGACGCTATTTTTCCCAAAGACAAATTTGCTTTCCCTGTGTTACAAAATGCTGAATTTCAAATTTATAAATTTTCTGAAGAATATAATGGTCTACTAGGTAATAATATATTAATCCCCAACAATGCAAAAATACTTTACAAAGAAAAGTTATTAATATTAAACGAACAATCGTTTCCAATCTTCTTTGACAAAAATGAAGAAACCGAATATGAAAAAATGGTTAATTATATGAATAACATTGAAGAAGACTTTAATATACCAGACTTTACTAACGAATTACGTACAGATCATTTAAATGACGAAGAAAAATCTGAGCTATTTTAAATCGTCAACCAAATGAATCAAGCTTTTTATAATAAAGGCGACGATTTGACATTCACTAATTACGTCAAACATAAAATACCAACTGAAGATAATTCACCTATCTATACCAGAATTTATAGATACCCTGAGTTTCATAAACAAGAAGTTAGTCGTCAAATTAACGAAATGTTAGAACAGAAAATTATAGAACCTTCAACATCCCCGTACAATGCTCCTATCTGGGTAGTTCCTAAAAAGGAAGATCACACCGGAAACAAAGAATGGAGAATCGTTATCGATTATCGTAAATTAAATCTCAAAACCAAAGAGGATAAATTTCCAATCCCTAACATCGAAGCAATACTCGACAAACTAGGACATTGCAATTATTTTACAACTTTAGACTTAACTAAAGGATTCTACCAAATCGAAATAGAAAAAGACGATCGTGAAAAAACAGCATTCAGTACACTTTCTGGCCATTATCAATTTTTACGAATGCCATTCGGGCTAAAAAATGCCCCTGCGACCTTTCAACGGTTGATGAATGAAGTCTTAAAAGATTACATTGGTAAAATCTGTTATGTATATTTAGACGACATAATAATTTTCTCTACGAGCTTAAAAGAACATAGTCAGCATATTAAATTAATATTAAACGTTTTAAGAAAAGCTAATCTGAAAGTATCTCTCAATAAATCAGAATTCATGAGACACGAAACTGAATTCCTTGGCCATATTGTTACTCCCAGTGGTATAAAACCGAATCCCAAAAAGATACAAACAATACAACATTTTCCAATACCCACTACTGTAAAAGAAATTCAATCATTTCTTGGCTTAACAGGCTATTATCGTAAGTTCATTCAGGATTACGCTAAAATTATTAAACCTTTTACACTCTGTTTAAAGAAGAATGCTAAAATAAATATAAATGAAGAAAGTTACAAGAACGCATTTTTGAAATTAAAAACTATGATGACCGACAACATCATGAATAGACACCCTGACTTTTCAAAGGATTTTATTTTGACTACCGATGCATCAAATTTTGCTATAGGCGCAGTCCTTAGCCAATCACATGGACCATTATGTTTTGCATCGAGAACATTAAACAAACATGAACAAAAATACTCCACAATAGAGAAAGAGCTATTAGCTATTGTATGGGCAACAACCCAATTTCGACACTATTTGTACGGAAGAAAATTTGTGATCAAAACAGACCGCAGGCCATTAGTATGGCTTAGTACTTTAAAAGAACCCAATTCCAAGTTACAACGTTGGAAAATCAAGCTCGAAGAATATGACTTCAAAATAGAGTATATCCAGGCAAAGAAAATAAAGTGGCGGATGCCCTTTCAAGAATTAAAATTAGTGAACCAAAAATAAATATATTAGAAGAAGAAGATTTAAGAACCAATCATAGTGCAGAAGAAGATAATTCTCTTTTTATACCTATTAGCGAAAAAACTCTCAATTATTTTAAGAGACAAATTGTCCTTGATTCCAACTCAAATGGTGATCAAACAATTTCATTCCCGCATGTTGGTAAAAGAAGAATAACCTTTAAATGTTCAAACCCAAATGGAAATTTGTATTTACAAATGATAAACGAAGTTGACACAAATATCACAAATGCTATATACATTGAAAACGATGAACAATTTAACGAATTTCAGAAAGTATGGATCCAAGAGAATAAAATGAAAAAGAATATATTATTTAGAAGCACAAAGATATTAAAAGATTTAAATATAAAAGACGCGTATGAAACTATACTTAAAAAACATAAAGACTTTAATCATTTAGGAATTGATAAACTTTATCTAGAACTTATCAGAGAATATTATATCCCGAATTTTAAAGAACTAATTAATAAAATAATTAACCAATGCAAATTTTGTATGACAAAAATAGAAAGACATCAAATCAAATTACCTTATGAAAAAACTGAAACACCCAAAGGTCCACATGAACATTACCACCTAGACATATGGTATCGAGATAAAAATGGAAAATAACTTACGTGTATTGATAAATTTTCAAAATACGTAGCAGTTGAACGAATCAAAAATAAAACTTACATTGATGTTATGAACGCTATGACTAAAATATTCTCGTATATGACCAAACCAAAAATAGTAACTTTAGATAACGAAAACGCTTTTGTGGCAGAAACATTAAAAAACTTTTTGTCCAATGACAACATAGAAGTGCATTACAGTACAGCCAATAGACATACCGGTAATTCGGATATAGAGAGATTTCATAGTACCCTAAACGAACATCTCAGAATTTTAACTCAGGTAGAAAAGGCAGATGATCCTTTCCCATTAATAGACCAAGTTATAAAAGCTCTCTCAATCTATAATAACACAATACACTTAACAACAAAAGAAAAACCCATTGACATTCATTTAAATAAAATAAATAATGAAATCATCTATAAACAAATAGAAAAAACGAAAGAAAAAGTGTTGAGAAAAATAAATGAAAATAGGAAAGATGCCGAGATAAATGAAGAATTTATTAAAACAACGGCACAAGATAGGATAAAAAATAAAATTACCCCTAAGTATAAAAAAGCAAAAGTAATTAATAAATGTAACAAAAAATACACAATAGAAGAAGGAAACCCCTATAAAAAAACAAGCTAATCGTATACTCCATAAAGATCAGTTTCATAAAGAGAAAAAATTCAAGAATGAAAACCTTTATTTCAGGTCTAATTCAACAACTATCTCCAATCGGGCAACTGATGGATCAACAAGTGAAGGCGTTAATTAAGATAATAATTTTTGCAACTTTCATTGCAACAATAAAAACACAAAAAATACAAATAACAAACTTAAACCAAGGTAATGGTTTTATAATACTACAATTAGGTGAGCAGAAGATTATAGACAATTACACAAAAATTCTGCATGTAATAAACCTTACAAATTATGAACAAAATATAAAATTACTAGAGAAAAACGTTAGAGAACATCCAATACTAGAAAATGATGTTAACAATTCAGAACAGAATCAAGAAATTATAAAAATGATGATTCATTGTAGGAAAGAATTTGAAACTATAACTCCCCATCAAAGACAGAAAAGAGGATTATTAAATATAATAGGTTCTGGAATGAAATTCCTATACGGAACGATGGACGATGACGATCGACTAGAAATTGAAAATCAAATTAAGGTTATTGAAACAAATACCCATAACTCAATTACAAACATTAATCAACAAATAAAAATTAATGACCATTTCAACAATCAAATTAAAGCTATTACAGAAACCTTTAATTCCAAAGCCAAGGAAATTTCTGAAACCATTAAAAATTTCAACAATGCTCACAAAGATATAGAAAGAAACTTCCATAAATTCAAACTCGAAATAGAAATGAAAGAAAATATTAGATACATTTTAAACGATATAGAAAAAATAAAAGAAATTATTTTAACTTCAAAACTAGGAGTCCTAAGTAGAGATATATTAACTGAAAAAGAAATAAATGAAAACAACATCCAGTTAGAAACCCTTGAACATATAAAACTTAATCTTGCTCTTTATAATAAAAACATAATTTTTGTCATAGAAATTCCAAACTTTTCAGAAGAATTTTACGAACAAATATATGTTCAACCAATACCAAATGTTGATAAAAACTTCCAATTAAAAATAAATCAAAACATGTACTTAGCAAAAGGAAAAGAAATTTATAATATTACTAATTTTAAGAAATATTTGAAATCAATAAATGATGATTGTATAAAACATATTTATGAAAACAAAATGAAGTGTAATTTAATTGAAAATAATAATGAAGATATATTTGAAATAGGAAACAACAATATTGTAATTATTAATTCTGAGGTTGAAAAACTTAATCACAATTGTAATAATCAAGAAATAACAGTCAAAGGAAATTATCTGATATCTTTAGAAAATTGTTACGTAGAAATTAAAAATAAAACATATAAAAGAAAGGAATACAAAAATGAAATACTGCTACCAAATACTATATTAAATATTAACTATACCAAAATAAATGACATAACTTTTGAAAAAATCCATTATCAAAATATAGAAAACTCAAAAGAAATTCAAGAAATAAAATACAAGCACAATCACACAAATTTAACTATGTATATGATAATCTTAACTATTATATTTGTCATAATCTTTTATACCTATCTTAAATGTAAGAATAAAAAAATGAAAATTATAAACAATGTCAATCTTCCACGAGTCGCTTTTCGACCCACAGAAGACTTTAAAGAGGTGTTATATCAGAATCCACTTGTGCGCCCCAAGAAATATCAACAAACCAAAATAAACAAATTCTGGACTTCAAATTCAGCCACTGAATGTAATGCGATCGCCGGAAGTCTCCGTAAAGTTCAAGTCAGCACTTTTGCCATTAGAGTTTATTTCATCACTTGATGATGCATTTCAATCCAATCTATACCATACGGATTTCTTGCGTCAGCAATTTGTAACTATAAAAGCGCTCGCAATTCTCTTTAGCGCGCCTTTTCTTTAACCAGTAGTTCGAAGTAAGTCTCTTCGTATAAGCTAAAGATTTCCCCCTACCCAAGGTAAGGAATCTGAGGCTTCAGACAATTTTTGAAATAAAGAAAAAGTCATAACAAATTAAATTCTGTGTTTCATTATCTGTTCTCCTGTGTAGAACAGATGAAATTGTTTTTTAAATAATTTATAATCATAAATTATAAATTATATACATATATATACAGGGTGTCCCAGTTAAGCGGTATAATCCTTTAAGGGGAGATTCCTGAAGTTCTGCCGAACAAAATATTGTACGGCAGGGGGGGGTCTATTCTCACCCCATTTCAAGTTATAGCCCCCCAAAGTGGGTGACCTCTAATTTGGAGGTGTATCCATTTTTAACGCTATAACTTCTTAACTATTATTGGTACAAAAAAGATTTTGTGCATTTTGGAAAGACAATTTAGTAGCGCACACAAGTCCTAAACACTTAAGGTACATCTATGCAGCCACAAAAAAGTTATGGCTTCTTAAACTCAAAATTATGAAAATTTGCTGTTCCATTTTTTTACTTAAAATGCATTTTTCTCAAAATGTTTACTTAATAATTTTTTCGTTTTTTTATAAAATTTTTATCCCTGAAAGATTTCCTAAAAATTATGTTAAGCAACTTTTTTACGTACGATCAACAGAAGTTGCAGTAAAAGGCATTTTTTGTCACACAAAAATGGTCAAAAAGCCGTGATAATTCTTTGCTACGCTCTTTTTTCCTATTCGACAATTAACTGTTAACTGCATTGCCCATAGGTATGGTAGTTTATTATTCTCACTTAATTTTGTTTGACTATTTTTGTGTGACAAAAAATGCCTTTTACTGCAACTTCTGTTGATCGTACGTAAAAAAGTTGCTTAACATAATTTTTAGGAAATCTTTCAGGGATAAAAATTTTATAAAAAAACGAAAAAATTATTAAGTAAAAATTTTGAGAAAAATGCATTTTAAGTAAAAAAATGGAACAGCAAATTTTCATAATTTTGAGTTTAAGAAGCCATAACTTTTTTGTGGCTGCATAGATGTACCTTAAGTGTTTAGGACTTGTGTGCGCTACTAAATTGTCTTTCCAAAATGCAGAAAATCTTTTTTGTACCAATAATAGTTAAGAAGTTATAGCGTTAAAAATGGATACACCTCCAAATTAGAGGTCACCCACTTTGGGGGGCTATAACTTGAAATGGGGTGAGAATAGACCCCCCCTGCCGTACAATATTTTGTTCGGCAGAACTTCAGGAATCTCCCCTTAAATGATTATACCGCTTAACTGGGACACCCTGTATATTTTTTTTTTTTTTTTTTTTTTTTTTTATAATTTACGCGTGCCAAAGGGGTTATGAATACCCTTAAACTGTTATTCAGGGCACGGGCGGTGGGGAAAAGGGGAAAGAAGAAGAAAGGAGGTACCGGTTCACGTTGGCCTTAAATGACTGGACGCTGAAGTGACGAGGAAATACAGAGCCTGGTAGATTGTTCCACATTCGTGTAGTGCGGCTTATAAAAGAATCCCTATATTTGACAGTTCGACCGAAGTTGGGCTTAAGGGTAAACTGATGTGCATTCGTAGCTTGACGTGTATTGCGGTTGAAATTATTAAGGGGCGGAATGCAATTGGCTATTTCACTGGAGCATTTTTTATAAAAAAAGCGATAAAAAAGGGAAAGGCAGGAGACATTTCTGCGAGGTTCGAGTGAGACTATGGAGCTCACGATGTCTCTATCGCCTATTAATTTTAGCGCTCGGTTCTGGACCCTATCAAGAATGTGCAAAACGGTCTTGGGTGCACCAGACCAGATATGGGCGTTGTACTCCAGCTTTGGGCGGATAAATGCCTTATAAATTGAGGCCAAATCTGACGGGGTGAAATATTTCTTGCATCGCTTAAGGAATCCTAGACATTTTGCAGCATTTTTGGCGATTTCGAATATGTGATCGTTCCATCGGAGATGTTTATTGATACACATACCGAGAATTGCAAGTCTTTCGGTTTCCGCGATGCAAGTACCATTCATGGATAATGGTTGGGAGGTCTGGTTACGCTTGAGTGACAGTAGACAGCATTGTGTTTTGGATGCATTAAATTCCACTCTGTTGGTTAAACCCCATTTGATTATGCTGTCAAGATCGGAATTTAATGAGTTTAACATACGTTGCCGTTCCTCTTCTACGGCCGAAGAGCAGGGACGTGAGTTGGGGAACGAATATGTAAAACTGAGGGTACTATCATCAGCGAAGGAATGGATTGGATTAGAGGTAGCAGACAAGAAGTCATTAATAAAAATGAGAAAGAGAGTCGGAGACAGAACTGAGCCCTGGGGAACACCAGCATTTATGTGGTGGATATCAGACTTGAAGCCATCCAATACAACTTGTATTGAACGCCCCGAAAGGTAATTTCTAATCCAATGAAGAAGAGATTCATCGATGCCATATGCACGCATTTTCGACAAAAGAGCCTGATGCCAAACTCTGTCAAATGCCTTTGAAATATCAAGCGCAACTATCTTTGATTCGCCAAAGTGATGAAGAGATTGGTTCCACTTCTCGGTGAGATATGCCATCAAGTCACCAGTGGACCTGTTGCTACGAAAACCATACTGTCGGTCATTGAGAAGTTTTCGTGAATCAAGATATTTCATAAGCTGACGATTTATCAGCGTTTCCATGACCTTAGAAAGAAGGGACGTAAGCGCAATGGGTCGCTAATTGGACGGAGAGGAAGATTCGCCTTTTTTAGGAACAGGCTGGACAAATGCTGTTTTCCATCTACTACGGAAAGAGCCCAGAATAGTAGGACAGACAGAAAAGCTTACGCAAAGGTTTTGCCAGCGTGAAAGAACACCTCTTCAGAACTATAGGAGGAATACCGTCTGGACCAGCGGATTTGTGCATGTTTAAACCTTTGAGGACTCCTGCGACTGTGCGAGTGCGAAAGTGGATTCGTCCCATAGAAAATTCGACGCTCTCAAGCACAGGGACAGACAAAGCGCTATTTTGCAGGGTGGAGTTCGCTGCGAATTGTGCAGCAAGCAGATTTGCTTTGTCTAAGGAGCTGACAGCTGGAATGTCATTGTAAATGAGCGTTGGGATGGCAGATGAGGCAGAATTCTTAATGTTTTTGACGAACGACCAAAAATTTTTACTACCTTTGGGACACTGTAGAATTTTTTGCCTCAATTATCGGTCGTATAGGAATTTTGCACGTTGAATGTGGGCATTGCAGTCATTTCTGGCTTGTTTAAACTTCTTTCGGTTTTCCTCAGATTTGTTGGCTTTATAAGTCCGAAAACTTACTTCTTTCAACCTGATAGCTTCTTTACAGCTCTGGTCAAACCATGAATTTACCTTAGGTTTGATGCTCTTTATTCTGTTAGGAATAAAGTCATTCATACCTAAGAGAATCGTGTCGGTAATCATATCAGCGGCGGCATCCACGTCACTATCGAGGAAGCATAGTGACCAGTTAAAACTCCTAAAAAAGTTATTAAGGCCGTCCCAATTGGCTTTCTCGTATCGCCATACTTTTCTTTTGGGAGTTTGTTCTTTAACAAGTACGAGAATTTAGCTGATATGATGTTATGGTCAGACCGGCCTAGAGGCGCTAATACATCAATGGTGTATTTATCAGGGTGAGAAGTGAGAAACAAGTCAAGGGTGTTGGCGGAGTGACTTACAATGTCCGGTATACGTGTCGGCTCATGTACAAGCTGGGTCAAATTGTTAACCTCAGCGAAAAGTTCAACATACCTTCCTTCGGGTGTTGACTGGCCAGAGTGTCGAAGCCAATCCGAATTGTGTATATTGAAATCGTCCGCAATGACGATTTCACTAAGAGGATAAAGGGAGACAATTCGGGTGATGGAATCAGACAGCGCATCAAACTCGTTAAAAGTTGAGTTGCTGTCCGCACTAGGGCTTCTGTAAATAAAACAGTAGTGTATGATTTGCTTATGGACAGTGAATTTTAGCCATTTGAAATTAAATTCCGGATTGGTACAGTGGCCATACTGTAAAGGAATTTGATAAGCAATATCACTACGGACATAAATAGCAAGGCCGCGGTGGGGAAAGAATAGTAGCACTAAGCTATATCCAGGCAGTTCCAAATCAGAAGATTCTTCAACCACCTGTGTTTCACACAGTGCCAAAATAGCTGGCTTATGGGAGGCTGCATGGGCGTACAGATCGAAGAAATTCTTCCGAAGCCCACGAATATTAGAAAAATCGACCCTAAACTCCCCCATCACTAAAACATACAAACACAAAAAGACAACTCTGACGTCACTAAGCAGGGCCGCGAAGTGTAGATCCTAGGAATAGTTTTCCCAAGCAGACTGTCGCAGGTGTTATGCCCAAACGACAATCAGCTTAGGTCCGCTATTCAGATAGACACTCACGGTCCGCTATCCATCAAATATTACGCTCTCTCAATCATCACAGCTGAAAGCATGTAGAGAACATGCATCATCTGCGATGGCTAAGATGCGCAACAGTGAGTGAGTGGGAGTGGGAGAGATGGACACCCGGCTTTTTTTTTTTTTTTTTTTTTTTTTTTTTTATTATTTATCACTGCACTGCACTTTGGTTTGATTTGGGCGCGCACTACTGTTGATAGTTGTTTTATTGTGGTGGTTGATGTTGTTTTTTTTTTTTTTATTATTTTTATTTATATTTTTGTTTTTTTATTATATAGGTCACTGGTCACTTTTTTTTAATGTTGTTTGTTTTGAACTGTTTTGGTTGGTGTTTGATTATTTTATTCTTTTTTTTATTTTTATTTTTTATTTTTATTGATTGGTGGTGGGTTTTGTGGGGCAGAAAAAAGAAAGCGCGTGCGCGTGTGACGGCAGACGACACGGTACTGATATATATAATATATATAAATGATCGGTATCAATAGCCGATTCGATTGAGCCATGTCCGTTCATCTGTCCGTCTGTCTGTCACCAGTTTTTGGACCTTAAATATTGAGCTAGGTCAATGAAACTTTGTATGCGAGGTCTTTGGACCTTTGCAGGCGGATTGTAGCATTTTCTACCTACCCCTTCGGGTAGGGGTTAGAATATACCCGAGGTAAGGCATGCCTGTCGTAAGAGGCGACTAAAATCCACCCTCCGTATGCCGAGCGCGTAGCGTATACAAAAGATGCAATGAAGAAAACACACGGAAGTATTACCCCAGGTGGCAATCCAGTTTCACTGGCAAATCCACCCTCTTCGGAGGTAGGCTCTACGGATTCTGGGGAGAGCCATTTATTGCTTTCAAATCTCTTTCTGAAAAGATCAAGGGTACCTCGATCTCCACCACCATCTGGATCGAAAGTCTCCGGGAAAGGAAGTCCGCCGGTTAACGAACTTCGCGCTAAGCTTAATGAAATGGAACGTCTCTTTTACGAGCTTAAAAGCGAAGTAGATTTGTTACGTAAAGAAAACGAAGACCTAAGAAACCCCCGTGGTACTATAGAATGCGAGGATACACCGAAACGTCAATGCGAATACCAGACGGACGAGGAAGAGCTTGCACGCGAAACGAGTCCGGCCTTTAAGAAGAGGTCTAGCAAGAAGCGAAAAGCCGGTTCATCACCCGAAGTAGAGACCGTACAACAAGTAGAGAAAACACCAGTCGCACCAAAAAAAGCGACAGCGGAAACTCGAGGGAAAAATCGCCGACCACCTGCAATAAATGTCGTTGGGATAGCGGACTACGGAAAGTTGCGTAACATCCTTAAAAATACTCTGGGGACGAAGTATAACTTAACATCGCTTCGGAAGAACGTATGGAAAGTTAACGTCGATGACTCTGACGCCTATCGGGCACTGTCACAAAAATTTAATTCAGAGAAAGTACAATGGTTTACATATGAAAATCACCTCGAAAAGCCACTGCGGGTTATCGCGAGGGGACTACACCCATCTTGCACGAAGGAAGAAGTCATAGAAGACGTTCAAGCCCAAGGCTTTAAAATTCTCGACGCCGTAAACATAATCAAGAAAGAAAAGCAACGTAAGGACGGAGAAAAGGACGCTACCGTTGTTGTTAGGCGCGGTCTTCCAATTTTTATGCTTACTTTTGATAGGACTGAGAACATCAACGAAATATATAAGATAAAAGCAATCCTCAACATCAAGGTCAAAATCGAGCCCAAGCGGAAGGGCAACAGACTAGTACCTCAATGTAAGCGATGTCAAGGCTTCCGACATACCCAAGCGTACTGCCAGAAACAACCGAGATGTGTAAAATGCGCCGGTGAACATCTTTCGAAAGATTGCGACGTTAGCACTCAGGCTCCAGCGGTTTGTGCCAATTGTAAGGGAAGTCATCCAGCGAGTTACCGAGGTTGCGAAATCGCCATAGAGCTACAAAAACGGCATGAAACTCTAAAGAAACGTACTGAAGATAAGGTCACCACAACTCCGAGACGTCCAAAAGCTGACAAGCCGAAAACCCCAAAGTCGGTCAGAAGAACGAGATCGGTAAAGGAAAAAGTAAAAAATCCACAAGAAAACGCCGCCGGTCCAAGTACAAAAGGTACATCAATGCTTATTGGCCCAAAATCGTACGCACAGGTCGCGACACGTGAAAATAGACCAGAACCTGCCACAACGGATTCGGTATCTCATATATTAGTTATGATATTAGGAAAGCTTGAGCAACAAACTAAAGTTAATCAAGTAATCTTTGACAAACTGAGCGAGCTAGAGTTTAAACCTCGCAGAACGAATAACAAATCATGAATATGAAGCTAATAAAAATACTTACATGGAATGCAAATGGCCTATCGCACAAAATCGACGAACTAGAAGTATTTCTACGGAAGAACAATATTGACGTTTGCCTGATTACGGAAACCCATTGTAAGAAGGGATCGGGGCCCAAAATTAAAGGCTACATCGATTATCATGCGCATCATCCTTCAGAAAATTCGAGAGGCGGTTCATCCCTTTACATCAAAGACTGCATTAAGCACTCCAAAAACGCAGAAATTGAACTTGACTCAATGCAAATTAGCTCAGTCTCCGTGAAATTGAGGCACCTAGATTACAATATCGCGTCGATTTATTTTCCTCCGAAGTATAGGTTGGCGGATGACGATCTTACTCCCCTCTTTGACTCACTTGGGTCAAACTTTATCATCGGCGGGGATTTTAACGCTAAAAACACTTTTTGGGGTTCACGATGCAATTCAACAAGAGGCAGAGTACTCCTCAAAGCAACTTCGAAACGTGGCGTGGTCTTCTTATCGACGGGAAAGCCAACATATTGGCCAACCGACAGAAATAAAATACCTGACCTCGTTGAGTTCTTCATCACAAAAGGGGTACCTCGATACCTTACGAACGTAGAAGAATGCTATGATCTCTGCTCAGATCACTCGGCAGTTCTTTTGAAAATCGGCGGAAGCCTAGCGAAAAAGGAAAGAGCGCCTAGATTAACTAACAGCAACACCGACTGGGACGGCTTTAGAAAATACTGTAAAGAAAACATAGCCTTGAATGTACCACTAAAAACGCCGCTAGAAATGGAAGACGAAATAGAAAAACTCGTGAGAGTTATTCAGAGCGTTGCGTGGAATAATACTTCTCTCCGGAGGAACTCAGTATCGAATAGCGGAACAACATACCCGCGCGAAATAGAAGAGCTCATACGCGAAAAGAGAAAAGCGCGAAAGAGATGGCAGCGATCGCGAGCACCTCCAGATAAAGCCATCTTGAACAGCCTATCTAACGAATTAAAGCACTTACTTCAAGATTTTAAAAGTCGCGAGACCACCGCTTACCTTGAAAGCTTGACTGCCGATAGAGGATCGAACTACTCACTTTGGAAAGCCGTGAAGTCCATTAAGAAGCCCATAATGCACTCGGCGCCAATAAGAAAAGCCAACGGCGAATGGATAAAAGGCGACAAAGAAAAAGCAGATGTATTCGCAGACCACCTAGAAGAAACGTTCAAACCATTTGACGGGGAACCATTGGTCGACGATCTCAGTCCCAATTCGGTACTGGACAACTATAGAATGAAAAACGTGACGTGAACTTCGTCAAATGATACGAAACTTGAAGAATAACAAAGGGCCGGGCTATGACTTAATTACTGGGGAAATTTTAAAGGAGTTACCGAAGAAAGCGCTAGTGAAGCTCCTCTACATCATAAACGCCTCAATGAGAATTTCATACGTTCCAAGGCAATGGAAAGTCGCAGAAGTAATAATGGTTCCGAAACCGGGAAAATGCCCGTATGACAAAAAATCATATCGGCCTATTTCGCTTTTGAACATAATATCAAAGGTCTTCGAGAAACTTGTGCTCAAACGACTGCAACCAATAATTGAAGAAAGACGATTGATCCCGGATCACCAATTTGGCTTTAGGGTCAAACACTCAACAATTGACCAGGTCTATCGAATAACTAATGAAATTGATAAAGCCTTAGAAGCGAAAATGATATGTTCTACCGCTTTTCTTGACGTATCCCAAGCATTTGACAAAGTATGGCACGAAGGCCTGAAATATAAGCTACGGAAAGTTTTGCCTGTAAAAATGTATGAACTCCTAGAGTCTTATCTTGACGATAGACTCTTTCGTGTGAGATACGGGAGCGAATACTCGGAATTCAAAGAAATACACGCCGGTGTTCCGCAAGGAAGCGTTCTCGGTCCAACACTGTTTTTGCTGTATACAAGAGACGTACCTCAAGATGAGACAACGACTGTAGCCACATTCGCCGACGACACGGCAATCCTCGCCACGGATAAAACAGTCGAATTATCAACGGGAAAACTCCAACGCGCTTTGGACAAAATATGCAAGTGGACGAAGACCTGGCGAATCGTCCTTAACGAGACTAAATCAACGCATGTAAATTTTACTTACAAAAGGGTAAACAACTTACCACTCTTTATTAACTCGGTACAAATCCCGTACGCCAACGAGGCGAAATATCTAGGCATGACCCTAGACGCAAAACTTAAGTGGAAGCCACACGTTAAAAAGAAACGCGACGAGCTCGAAATCAAGCTACGAGAAATGAATTGGCTTATCGGACGATCTTCGAAATTAAGCGTATATAACAAACTGCTTTTGTATAAGCAAGTGCTAAAACCATCTTGGACGTACGGTATACAACTTTGGGGCTGTACTAAACCAAGCAATATATCTATTTTAGTAACTTTTCAAAATAAGACACTAAGAGCAATCGTAGATGCTCCATGGTACATAAGAAATAGCGACTTACATCGAGATTTAGGAATCGCAACCGTGACCGACGAGGTGAGAAACTTTGCTCGCAAACTTCGCACTCGTCTTAATGAACATTGCAATGACGAAATAATCCGAACTCTGGATCAGACAAACCTTGCGCGCCGACTACAACGAACGAGACCGTTGGATCTAGCGTCATAAGGAGAAACCGCTTATTATTACGGTATTGTAGGTGCTTTCGTTGGAAGGTAACCTGCCAAACACGATTACTATAGAAGCGTGAACTACTTGTTAAGGGAACTTAGTCGTAGTCTAGCCGGAAATGGGAGGTTTTTTAGTGAGTAAGAATCTCACACTACTATGAGCACGCGCGGCCGGTCCTCGTAGTGCCTATGAAGGTTTTTACCTACCCACAAAAAAAAAAAAAAAAAAAAAAAAAATTTGTTTTTTTTTTTTATATATATCGTTATTATTTTCACCAGAATTAAATGTTACTTTACTATTAGATTTATTTATTTAATTTATTAAATTACACATTATGTTTTATATTTTATTGTTTGATAAGAAGCTCCATTGAAGAAGACCAAACTCAGTGGGATACAAAAATGGAATGAGAACATTATCTACCACTACCACAACAAGATACTTCGTATCTATGTTTTATGATTCTTCGCTTACAGTGATAACGAGGATCTTTGTGTGTGTTACTACTACACTTTGTACCTTAGATTGGAAATGGTTGCCCTTAGTTGTCGCTTCCTACCATGGAATTCAAATCTCCCACCTTCCATAACAATGTCTCCATATGGCGTCGTGCTGAAGACTCTTTTATGTACTTTATGGTTAGGTATACTTCTGTTTCTAACCATCTTAATTTGCTAATCCCTACGATATCTAGACTATTTCGCATGAATTCTCTCTCGAACTGGAGGAACATGGCATTGTGTGGTCCTTCTTTTCCCTAGTCAAGGAGCGTCTTCACATTCCAGAATCCTATCTTTGCCCGGTTACAATGGCAATAAGTAGTCATAATTAAATCAGTCCTTATCAGTGTTACCTCTGAAAAATATCGGGAAGGGTCCTAGAAAGTCGCTGCCGAAGGAAAAGGGTCCGATATAAAATCGAAGAACCAAATTTGGTGAAACAAGTAATGTTTTCCTTATTTTCATGTAATTCATTTGTTAATAACAAAGTTAAGCTTATATATTAATGAAAAATAACTAAATCAGTTCTTTTTGGTAAAAAGTAATTATAAAAAAAAAAAAAAATTAACAAGAAAAATAAAGTTGTGATTCCAATTCAATCAAAATCGGTTATAACGACCTTCAAGGGAGGACCGAAATATTTGGTTGTTATAACCGATGTCTTTATAAGCAATTTTGACTGTATTTACATTTAATTCTTTGTAATCGAGTCCCTTACCTTCTGTATTAAACTTGGGTAGGAAGACACTCTTCTAATTCCTTAGCTTCCAAAACAAGTAATGCCGATAGAACAATGCACAATGTAATGCACAGAACATCAAAGAATAGGAAAAAAGGGATATCGTCCCAAATATGAGAAATATGAATATCAATGAAGTAGGTAGGTATACGAAACGAAAAACACTCACTACATAATTGTTCATGGGGTGAGTAAATGTACATTATTGAAATACATGGTTAAAATAGAAATTAATGTGTAAATTCTGTAAAAATTAGTAAAAAGGGTCCAAAAAGAGTCATATATTTCAAAAAGGGTCAAAAATCGATGATTTTCGAAAAGGGGGGTCCAAGGGTCTGTGTCATAAAAAAAGGGTCGATCTGCAGAAAGGTAACGCTGGTCCTTATCCGAGGCGTAATTTCGTTCCGTTAGCTTTATCGCTTTCAGTACCATGGGGAGATAACCTACGTCACCTAGACTAGAAAACGCTAAACCATTCGCGCTTGCAATTTCTTACATATAGGTATTTATATGTATTTATATATATGTATATGTGTATATGTGTTATATTACCAAGAGGGCGTGAAGCAAGCACTACCCCAGCAACTTTATTGTGGTGCTACTTATAGTCCAATCCATGTTTTAAAGGAAACAGTACGTTTAGTTTCCCGATCAATTACAATTCAGATCCCCAGTGTTATATTAGCGCTGTAGGTACGGCATTTTGAAACATACTCGTATATAGCTATTCTGCATTACAATTCGCTGCCAAACGTGAATTCCTATATTAAATCTGGGTGTAATTAAATTATATACATAGATATATACGCGCATTGGTTTCATTTTGCAACTTTGCAAAACACGATTGCAAATGCAAAGTTCGCTTTTTAGTTGTTGATACACTTTCACGTTTCACTTAACAAAAACGTCTGAAAAATTGCAAAATGCAGTCGTCAAAACTTTACTTTTTCAATGAAACACATCGCACTTGTACTTTGCAGGAGTTTTTTTTTTTTATTGCAAAGCACAAAGTGAAAAGTGGTTGGTGAGACAGGGCCCAGTTATTTCGTACATATATTCGTACAGACAGACTGACAGGATTGATAGAACAACAAATATAAAACGTGCAAGTAAGAATGAAGTCGAAAATCAACACAGTATTGCTAGGACATACATACATAATGTACTTTTAGTTTTTTTAAGTTTTAACTTTAACTCACATACATTACATTGTTCATATCGAAACCAAATTTAGGTGTGCCTATGCAGGGTATAAATAAAATTGCCTTATATTTAATGTCAATATAAAGCGCCCAAAACACTATTGCACAAGGCCCTCCTCGCACTTGCCCAGTTTTTTATTTAAGATCCTTTAATTTGTTATTTAAAATAAATTAATGCAAGTCCATATGTACTTCTTTAGTATGCTAATAGCGTCGTGTTGGCAATAGTGTTTGCCAGTTTTTAAGGTTACGTAAAGCAGAATTTGAATCTTCCGACGATTATCATGCTATAGAATCGTACCTGATCCTAAATATATGTATGTTTTAACGGCTTTTTTCTTCAAATTTCAACCGTTGCAAGTGTTAAAAAGAATAATTTTCATAAAAACATACAACAAAATCTCACCTTATCCGAAACGCACATTTTGACCAAATCTACCTCAACCAGCTCCGTGCGACCATTCCTATCTACGGCTGCCATCACAATGTACACTTGGCATATTGTATAAGCTGAATACATAGGACTAGCTATTCCTAATGATAATCCCCAAATGCATATGGAATATAAAATGCAAAACCACTTATTCGGATTAAAGAATCCCAGAACTATTCGCATCACAGCAAAGTATCTATCCAATGCTATCCCCACTAGAGTCATGCTGCTGACGAGTATAGCTCCTGTAGTAACAAATGGAATGAATTTGCACAAAAGTTCTCCAAGAAACTGGAAGAAAAGAACCATTTAAATACATTCGATCAATGAATTTTATAACCTCACCCAAACTTGGACATATGGTGCTCCGAATTGGGCTAAATACCCCATGGTCATAAAAACCGTCGTCAATAGATCACTTAGGGCTAATGATATCAAGCAACTTCTAAAAAATAAACGTACTTTTCGCTTCCGAATTGCATATAACGTTCCAAGATTCCCAGAAACCGATAGAATACAAAGAATTGATACAATGGCTGTGAGTGCTATCCGTTGCCCGTAAGTCAGAGTTGTCAAGTCAGTATCTAGAATACTGGGAATGCTGTCCGCCTCGTTTTCTAATACTTGTTTTTCACGACTATTTACTTGAAATTCAAAAAAACCAAATGTGTGTAAGGCCATAGGTACCTTTTCAAAAATTGTATATGAACTAACTACTCCGGCCTAAATATATGCAATGGATGAACGTATCAAACCGTCGACTGGTGGTAGCAGGTTGAAGATTCTTATCACACATCCGCAGGGGATTTATGTACTTGGGCTCTTATCTGCTGAGCTTATTAATATGTATTACGTAGTCATAATCTGGTTTGTTTGTCTTTTTTCGATTCATTAAACAGTGATTTAGGAGACTCAATGACTGCATGTGAACTACATTATCGACAATTTGATAAGGGTGTTGTGTGTAACATGTGCTAATTGCATTGTTAAGGTGCTGATTACTGTTGTTTAGTGGAATGCTTCACGATAACCAAGAAATATTTACGATTGTCTGTGTTTATGTGGTGTTTAATGGAGAGGGTTATATTTTATTGGTATATACGATTATAAGGTTTTCTGGGAATCGAGATTTAAAAATGCAATTTACTTAGACCTGTAAATAAGAACAAAGTATCGACCTACCTATTGTATAGAAAAAATATATCGATATTTCGCATAGCTCACGAGATATTAGTGTTTAAGGTTTCCATTTGAACAATGTAATGTACCTAAATACATACATCCATATGTATATCTATGTTCCAACGAAAGTAATATATTTATATACCTATATTTATTTTATTTATTTAAACAGCAATTTTGAAATAAATTTGAAAAGCATCCAGGTCCATATGATGCTGTTTTTGATAAATTATTGCAATTGTACAATGATAATGTATATATACATATATATTTATTAAAAACCAGCCATTATATATGTATAGTATCTACGTAATTCAAGCAAAGTGATATTTGTCATAGAATTAATCACTTTAACTAGCTATTTCATATAATAGGTATCCTGGAAGGTATGGAAAAACTAATAAAACCAGTATAGGTGAGGATTATAAATTTATTAAATCCATGAACTTCGCATAAACAGTTGAATGCGTATGGGGGCTCCCCTGTTTAGGGTTGCAGTTGGACTTGGAGTAGGTGCGAGGTTGGGTGTATGCGAAGTTGTGTATCTATTAACTCGTCGCCTTCATAGTCGGAACTCGACTGAGCTAGATGTCTGCCCCCTTACAGCTTGCCTCCTCTTCCTCTACATCGGAGATTTGGCTTTCTTCAGCTGCCGTTGAAGTCTCCATTTCTTCCGCCGTCTCCCTTGCCTTGACTGGCAGCTGGTTACCTGAGAACCTCAAATGTCAGATTAATTATTTGTTTTATTGATTTTTCAATAGCTTCTTTTTTATATCCTTGAAAATTGTCACTTTTACAACTTCCCCCGCCAGGAATTAAAATACCCAAGTACTACTACCAGCAAATTTACGCTTTTCAATTGGTGAAAACTCAGGTGTATCTTTGCGATTATCGTTAAGTTTATATATAAGATTTTGTTTGTTTACTATACTTCTTTGATGTCGAAGTTTGGACAGAGGTTCATGCTTTTTAATGTGTTCCCTAAGATATTTTTGCAAAATAGATACAAATTCAAAGTCATTGTCGGTGACTACCTTTTTCGGAATACCATGATGGCAAAAAAAAGGATTTAAGCGATTTTATCTAATTTAGACTATTCCTCGTAGTAAGTATACACAGGGAAAAAAGTTCTCTAGGTGGATAGAATATATGTACATCCAAGTGAAGTATTTGCAAAGGTTTACCTTTACATCACAAATAACCCGAATTAGATAATCCACTTCGAAAATCCTCTCCCATGTGACAGATAAAGTGAACCCTGGTTTTATTGGTATTGCAGGCAGAAAAACGCACACTAGAAAAGCTAGGGTTTATGATATCTGTCACATGGGAGAGGAATTTAAAAAAAAAAAATTGGAAAATTAAGAGAAATTAAGAAGTTGGGGAGAGGATGCTATGTTCAATAAACAACTACGGAAAATATTTTTCGTTTCGTGGTGAATCTGTTAAAAATATAAAATTTAAAATTTAACGTCTTTTTTCAGACGTTTATTCTAGTTTTTAAATTGGGAACTAAATAAAAACATATTTATGTATCACAACATAACCAAAAATTATTTAATTTCTTCCGTTTTGTACTTTGAACAAATATCAAGTACGTTTATCATATATTTTAGTTCGAATAAAAACAAGAAAATTTTCAATAACAGGAAATGTATGTGTGATAGGTAAAACTTATCTTGTGTATAAATTAGGAAATTAAAAAGTGGCGATTGTGTGAAGTTTGAGATATCTGGTTAAAAAAAAGTATAAAAAAACTCACTAATTCGAGTACAGCGAAACTCTTTTTATTTTTTATCTTGATATTCAGATATCTTAAACAAAATCATATAACATTTAAAATCCTGACGGAATCGTCATTAACCCAACTTTACTCAAGTAGGTGTTGGTTTTGAAAAGCACATATTTAACATAATAAAATGTACTTCTTCATTTAAGTACTATACAATCTCAAAACCAAGACTATGAACATGTTCCAATCAAACGATTCTATTGTTGACCACTAGTCGTCTGTAAAATTTATCATAAACTTACAATATCAATCTATCCTTCAGGCTATATTCATTCTTTAACGATGACGGATCTGTTTTTAACTCTCTAAATAGATAATACGATTTTTTTTAATTAAAATAATCGAACTGAAGTTTACTTTAATTCTTTTGGTTTTTCGAGCATATATAATTCCAACGCAAACATACACTTGTACGAATATATACTTTGAACAATAAACAAATTAATGAGAAAAAAGCTAAAGCACACGATAAATAAAACTAATTCACAAGTAAATACATATCACAAGTAAAATAATCAAACAACAAATAATTATTACGTAAATAATATAAGAAAGAAATACCCATGCACTTGCAACAATTCTATAGTTTCATAATACAAATATTTTTATTTCTCAACACATTTATGAATTATTATATGAAAAATATTTTTTAACATCATAAATTCACCACCGCACTTTCCAAACACAGCCCCCACGGCTCACCACCTTTGTTTAGTGTGGGCAGATAGGAAATTTACATCTCCAATTCCCTTTTTTTAGTGATAAAAATGGGGCAAAATTGTAATTATTTTCTTTTGCAGCGAATTGCCTTGCTAGAGAAATTAAATTTTAATTGGAAATGTAAACAAATAAGAATAGATCTTCACCTCATCAAGAGTTCGATCTTAACACGCCAGTTACATAATACTTTTTTTTGAGCTGCAGATGGGCTGATTAAACTTCAAATCTTTCATCACACGTATTCACCGATACGAAATAAAGAGGGGATTTTCGTTCGCTCAATTTTTGATGTTTTAGGGAAGAGTGGGGGGAGTGGACTATCTATTATGGGTTATTTGTGCTTTACATGGTGTTTCTGTAATTTTGTATTTTTATCGCTCTTTTTACTATCATACTTGAATTTTTGGCATATATCACAATTATTAATAATATACGTAATAATATGTTTCATATTCGTAAAGTAAGATTCTCTTTTAATATGTTCTAAGCTTTCATTTATACCTCTATGAACTTTTATGATAATCTCGAACTATTTTTTTCTGGTCATCGGAACCTGTTACATCCTTTAGCATAATATGACACCTAACTATTTTTAAACAACTATTACTGAAATATTTATATTTATAAAAATAAATAAATAAATATTAGGCCGTAAGCAGCCCATAGAGGGCCAAGGCCTAGCTTCTCACAACTGTACGTATTGTGCATGGTATACATTTCTGTACGTACTGAAGGGACCTACAGTTTTATGCCGTATCCGAAGGGCAGGGGGGTTTTTGAGAAGCTTTCTCATGACAGTAAATACTCTTGGATGTTTGTCAGACGCTCGCAAGAGGTGGGGCCGTGAAAAAAACTTTGGTGGTATTTTCCTGGACTCGAACTCGGAACCCCTTGCGCAGTAGTCCAACGCACTAACCACTGAGCCACGGCAGTTTGTAAAACCTTGAATGTCTTATCATCTGTTAGTACCGCGGTGAATATTTTGGTATTCATATAATCTTTGAATGTATTAATTAAAAAATGTTCCTCTCTAATTTTACTATATTCGATCGTACCTATCTGAAATTTAACGTCTGGTCTAGTCTTACTGGTATTATGTTTCCGCCTTATTGGGTTAGAGAACTCATTTACTGCACGTTCCGATGTCGGAATGTCATCGTTTACGATCTCTTCTGCGAAGTGGATAGTAGATAGCTCATCGATTTCGTCTACATTGTTTTGAACAGATAAAAGGTCAATATTTTCTATTTCATAAAAACGTTCGTTTGTATTTATTTCTATTCAAGATAGGGCATCCGCGTTCGAGTTTTGTTTCCCTTTTTTGAAGGTAATTTCGTAATCAAATTCTTCTAGTTTGAGCCTCCAACGAACCAGTTTCGAGTTCGGTTCTTTCAACGACAAAAGCCCTATAAGTGGTTTGTGATCGGTTATAATATGGAATTTTCGTCCAAAACTATAAGGTCTAAGGTAGTATGCACCCCAAACTACAGCTAGGAGTTCTCTCTCAATTTTACTGCAGTTGTGCTCTAATTTCTTTCCTATCCCTTCTTCTCTCTTCCAAATTAACTAACGCCCGTGCCCTGTTAATCAGTAAAAGGGTATTCATATCCCCTTTGACATGTGCAAATTATAAAAAAAAAATTGGGCAAGTGCGAGGAGGGCCTCGTGCAATAGTATTCCGGACATTTTATATTGTCATTAAATAGAGGGTAATATTATTTATATCCTGAATAGGCACACATAAAACTGGTTTTGATATGAACAATGTAATGTCTAATGAACTCTTTCATATGGTTAAACCAAAAGTACGTAGGTATGCCTTAGTAGTACTGTGCTGAGATTTCAGTCCATTTTAACTTGCACTTTCGATATAAAACATGTATTGAATTCGTACAAAAATTGGAACTCGAGATATTAAACAATTCTGAAATTACGTTAATAGAGAAGCTCGTTATAATGTACTGATTCTGTTTGTCTATCTGTATGACGCGTGAATCAATTTACTTGAAACTTCATGTTAGGGAGCTATTGCATGGCCCCAAAAGGGGACATTGACAATTTTTTTTTCTAGCCCTACTCTTAGAGTTCCTTCACGTAGCGCCATTTTCACAAACACGGAGTTTTCTCCAAAATGGTTTCAACGATTTTCATAAAATTTCATATTACAGTTAGTTTAGGCGTACCAAGCATTTGGATAAAAATGCATGTAACGGTACTTTGCTTACTCAATGGTTTAAGTAAAGAAAAACACTGGCAATACTTGACATGCGAAGGAGTACAGCATTTAGAGTTTTAAAAGTTTAAGAAAAAAAATTTAAAAAAAAACCCAAAGTTAAAAAAAATTATAGTTTTTGTAAACTTATTTAGATTTCAATAGCAGCATAGAGCTAACATATACGATCCATTAGTGCAAATGACTTAGTTTTTGAAAAATCGAAATCGAATGAGGTAGCAGCAAGAGAAGAGATGAGAATATAGGGAAGGCCATGCGCTCTTCTAAAATCTGTAACTCGGGAACTACTTAGCGGATTTAGATGAAACTTAAACTTTGAGCCAATCCTAGCATCAATAATGACCTACTGTAAAAATTATTTAGGAAACATGAAAACTGGGGGAGATACAGTGGGGTAACTAGACACCCCATTTGTTTATTTTTTCTCAGAAAATATATAAGATACAGAAATTTTCGTACATATTTCACAATCTACACAAAATTCTACGTATCTCCAATTTTTTTTCATATTTTTAGCATTTATCATCTGGCCGCTAGGGTGGGGGGACAACATTTTTCAAATGTTTGGCAAGCTTTTTTGTTCAACAAATTTTGTCAAAAAAAAATATTTCTTACATATATGGAGCCCTTGCTAAATTCTCTTTAATTTTTTCTAATAATTTTTTTTTGCCCTTCATACAAGGTGCCCAAAAAAGGGCTCCCAAAAAGAAATTCATTTCCGCCATCTTGTGCAAGCTTCCACATAATGTATACATAGCGAAAGTTTCAGCTCGCTATGTCTAACGGTTCAAAAGTTACAGGGCTGTGACAGACTGACGGACAGACGGACAGACAGACACCGTATCAAACCCATAAGTGTTCCGTCTTACCTTTTAAGGTCCGGAACACTAAAATAAAAATTTCGATAGAGTCCGTATAGCAAATTGGCTTATCTGAACCAATGATCCCTTGGGACAATACACCACCTATTGCAACATAACTCGCATCAGTCGTAAGGTTGAAAGATTTTGAGAAATCTTGGTACTGTAATACAGGTTCATTGCACAATAGCGTCTTGCAAGTTTCAAACCAATTGATGTACTCCGAATCGATTTTTACACTCTTACCTTTGCGAAGACAGTTTGTGATAGGCTTTGTAAGTTATACGAGTATAATCTAGATATATTTTATTAGCACAATAGATGGCTTTAATGATACAATTATCACATATAAAAATGTATACATTCATCAGTATTACAATTATCAGACATCACAGAAGTTATATTAATCAATATTTCAATTTACAAAATCAATTATATTTTTTTTAATCGATTAATATTAGTATTACTTGGTAATTCATTAAAAATCATAAAACCCTTGTAAATCAGGGAACTTTGAGCTCTGTTTGTTAAAAAATTTAGTAGCCTTAGATCATTTCGGTTTCTTAAACAATATGGTTGCACTTCATGAACTTACACAACATATTTTGATAAGTAATTTGGCATATAGTTATTTATAATTTTGAAGAAAAATAGTAACACATTCATAATTATTCTTTGTTTCACTGTTAGCCATTTCAACGCTTCTAACATAAAGTTTATATGAGTATACCTATTACTTTTTAATAAACATCTTATGGCTTTGTTCTGTAATAATTAAAGCTTCTCGATATGACCTTTATTACATAAAAATAATATTGTTGAGCAGTAGTCAAAATGCGGTTTTACAATTGTAATATAAATACAAACTGACGTTAGTGTACTTAAACCCCCTCGTATTTCTCAAAAGAATATTCTTTATTTTTAGCAATTTTTTTATATATATATTCGATATGGGCTGCAAAAAAAAGATTGTTATCTATCATTATACCTAAATATTTTATGTTGTTAATCCTTTCTATGATCTGATTTCCAATTATTAAGTTTGCGGAAAAACTATTATATGTATATATTGTTAGACAAAATCATACATTTAGTTTTGCTTGCATTTAGCTTAAGCTTATTTTGACATAACCACACATAGGTACTGTCGAGATCTTCCTGTACATTCTTATGTCACTCATCCATATTTTCTCAAGCGATGTACATTAAGGCATCATCAGCAAATAACGCGATTTTACAATATTTTAAAACTTTAACCATGTCATTAATATACATATATGATGAACAGCAACTTTCCCAGTACAGACCCTTGTGGAACTCCCAATTCACCAAGGTTCGGATTCGAATGATGACCATTAACACCTACTTTTTGAGTTCTATTCGATGGATACGTTTCAAACCAGTTAAGTTCGACATTTCTAACTCCGTATTTTTGAAGTTTCAACAAGAGAATAGAACGATCGATAGTTTCGAACACTCGTTTCAAGTCAATAAATACGCTACACTCTGCTTCCATTTTGTTACCACTAGGTTACAAGCACTTTACACGAATGCTCCTTTCGAAAGCCAGATTGAGACTCAATTATTATATTATTGTTTTCGAAATAACGTTCTAGCTGTTAACACGCAATTTTTTCAATGATTTTTTCATATAATGGCATACTGTTTACGGGGCGAAATTCATCACACTTTTTTGTATTGGTTATTTTTTCGATCGTATACACTATTAATTCTTTCCAAGACCCTGGGAAAACACCCTTTTCAAAAGATACGTTAATTATTGTTTGTAATACCGGACCAAAAATGTCGAAACTGTCCACATATATTTTCGGACATAGCGAAGTACAATCTTTTTATACCCTATCCTAAGGGTATATTAAGTTTGATACATAGTTTGTAACATAGAGAAATATTACAGATAGACCCAATAAAGTATATATATAAATGATCAGCATCACTAGCCGAGTCGATAGAGCTATGTCCGTCCGTCCGTCTGTGTGTCACCAGTTTTTGGGCCTTAAATTTTGAGCTAGGTTGATGAAATTTTGTATACGAGGTCTTTGGTAAAGTAAGCAATACAAGTGTAAAAATTTTTAAAATCCGCCCACTGACACGCCCACTTTTCAAAAAATCACATTTTTTCACTACTTTCATATGAAACTCGAAAAAACTTACTTAAGCAAATATGTATATATCCACTTAATCTACAAATCGTCCATACATTGTATATGGCCACGCCCACTTTTTAGGGGCGTTTACTTCAAAAATTCATTTTCGAGTAAAAATATTAGTTTATAGTGCAAAATAAAAAATTTTGTGAATACATTTTCCACCGCCCACTGAGACGACCAAATAAGATAGGGATAGGGTATCATACGATCCGCTCCAGGCGGATTGTAGCATTTTTCACTGGTTTGTTTTTTAGTTGTCCTAACACAGAACGGATATCACTCGATGAAACATTATTGAATTTAAAGTTGTGGCCTAAATCTATTCTCATGTTATTAAAAGGTATATTCGGGATTGATTCATTGATTTCAACAACACTTTTTACAAAAAAATCATTGAATTTATTAGACAGTTTAGCAAAGTCTTTAATAAATTTTCTAAAGTAACCGAGGAGTCCAAGAAATGATTTTATTTGCTTAAAGGTTTTCGGTGTTGAAAAATTGTTTATATCGCTTATTTTGTCAGGATTATGTTTTACCTATTACCTGTCACCAAATGCCTTAAGAATGCCTGCAAGAATTTCCTTGCGTAGAAATTCCGATTTCTCAAGTTGAACTTTTAAGTTGGCATCTTTTAACTTTTGAAACATTGCTTTCAGATTTTCAATATGTTCTTGCAGAGATGTCGAGAGTACCATAATGACGTCCATATACACAAGACATAGTCTACCCTGAAGCTCTCGTAGAACATTGTCCATTTCACGCTGAAATATGGAGGGGGCGTTCTTAAGTCCAAAGGGCATGCGGAACAACTCATAGTGCCCATTATCGACAGAGAATGCTGTTTTAGGTATATTTTCCTCCTTAACCTCGATTTGGTGGAATCCGGACGCAAGGTCGAGTGTGGTAAAGTACATCGATTTACCTAATTTATCGAGAATTGCTGTAATATTTGGTATTGTGTATTTGTCGTCTATCCAACCAAGTCGGAGACTACCCAGGTGAAAAACTATAACGAATAATACCCTGATCAAGCATATCGTTTATTTGTTTTTGTATTTCGGCTTTGTGCACGTAAGGATACCGATAGGATTTCGTATATACGCGGATATTATCTTTGGTGTTAATTTCTCGTGTTATAACATAAAAAATTTTTAAGTTTTTTCCGTCTTCAAAAAAAATATCTTCATACTTTTACATAATTCTTTTATCGCATGTTTTTCCACAATGTTGTGGATCGAAGCAATTTACATATACCTACTTGAGTTATTTAAATGTGTTCCGCGCTGAGATGAGCGGGAATTCGAATTTGACTTGCAATAGTTGATTGCCAAGCGGTAGTGTTTCAGTTAGAAGAACTGAATATATCAATACTTCAGTTAGCCGAACTAAGTATTTGGAGACAAGGAAAATTAAACTCGAGTTACTTTACTTTTAAAATAAACCTTTATTGAGGGCTGCTAACTGACGAGTGGTTTAAATTTTCTGCGTTTCCCTTCCTTGAGGCTGCTGATGGCTTATTTACTAATCAGCTGCTTCTGCTTTAGGTCAATCACCCTTGATCTATTTACTTTTTACGGCAAAACAATGCGTCAGCTGTGTTGGTGTGGTCGAATGTATTTAGTGTGTGAGCTGGACGATTGATCATCAACAATGCCCCATCCTTTCGGAATGTGTGTTAGAGTACATTGTCTTGTGAGGTGCATCTCACTCCCTCCACGTCGGCCATCATGGAATTTTACTAATTCGCTCGATCTTTGACAGTTGTCGGTTTTCTTCGTTTGCGGTGGATTGCAGGTGGCGTTTTTTTGTTATTTTGTGTTGATGTGCCTTTAAATTACTAATTTATTTGTGTTGTGTGCATAAGAGCTAGTTAGTCCTAATGTTAAGCATTTGATGTGCTTGATTTTCATCACATTTGAATAACCAGCTTCCTGCAAACACACAATTCCTCATGGTGGTTCGCGTTAGTTTTGTTGGGTCGCAACATGCTCCCGCCCCGGCAACGTGATGTGTCCTTTGTGTTGTTCATGATCTTGGAATTGTGACCATTAGTGTTGTGGTATAAATATACTGCTTTCGTCATTTCAAATGGCTGTTGTTAGTATCTTCGTGTTCCGGCGGTCGGTTGTGACGTTTGCAAGTGTTGACCGAGAAAGATAAAAGGGTTGCATTAGTTTTTGTTTTAAAACATAGATACAAATATCTAAATAATATTTAGCTGCTCTGGTTATCCATAATTAATTTCAGTGGCAGGTTGGTTGATATTGCAGATTGGAATTAACTGGGGTTGGGGTTATAAATTCACTTATAGTCTCTTGTTTTTTTTTTTTTGATAATTTATTTCATAAAAATTCTATTTATACATTTTGTTTGTTTACAATGTTTTGCTTACATTCGATTCGATTGACGGATTAGTTACCGGCAAGGGGGATAATTTTGCGATCGGACGTTTGAGGACAACTTTCTCTGTCCTTATGGTCACCACGCGCGTTAGACCATCTGCCCCGGGATGCAGTTCGATTACGCGCGCGAGTACCCACGACGACGGTGGAAGATTATTCTCCTTGACATAGTCTGTCTCCGATTTTGATGTTCGGCTGTTGCTGAAGCCATTTGGGCCGTTGTTGAAGTAAATGTAGGTAAGGTGTGCTCCATTGCTTCCAGAACTCTTGTGTTAGGCGTTGTATATATTTCCACCTATCGAGATTATTTATGTTTTTGGCCATCACATTTCTTTCAGGCAATGTGACTAATGGTGCTCCTTTTAAAAAATGTCCTGGTGTAAGAACCGTCAGATCATTGGGGTCGGACGTCATTGGACATAACGGCCTTGAGTTGAGGCATGCTTCTATTTGAGCTAGCAGTGTATCATATTCCTCAAATGTGAGCCTGGATGTCCCCACTGTTCTTTTAAGGGGTGTTTAATAGATTTTACACCAGCCTCCCAAAGCCCTCCAAAATGTGGTGCTGCTGGTGGCTTGAAATGCCATTTGGTGTTTTGTGCTGCCAGACTTGCCGATACTTCAGTGGACCACTCACTGCAGATGTGTTTGCTGTCCTTGTTCAGCTCAGTTGTTGCTCCCTTGAAATTTGTTCCGCAATCACTGTATATGTTGGAACATATCCCTCTTCGTGCCACAAATCGCCTGAATGCTGCTATGAATGCTGCTGCGGTGAGGTCGCTAACTACTTCAATATGTATCGCTTTCGTTGCTAGACATATAAAGACAGCAATGTAACCCTTTGTCATCTTGTTGCATCTGCCCTTCCACATCTTTACCTCTATCGGGCCCGCGTAGTCAACCCCAGTGTTGGTAAATGGCCTTGAGATTATAACGCGTTCTGTGGGAAGACTTCCCATCAGTTGCTGTTGCATTTTGGCGTTATATCGGAGACATCGGACGCAGTTGTTGATTATTGTTTTGACTAGTCGCTTTAGATTGGTTATCCAGTATCTGCTTCTAATCTCTGCCATCATGATCTGCTGTCCACCATGAAGTGTTCGTTGATGCACATCGTTGACGACCAGTCTTGCGAAATGATGCGAGTCCCTTAAAATTATGGGATGTTTCTGCCTAAACGGTATAGTGGCGTTTGTTAAGCGGCTCGTAAGAGACCTTGAGCGTCAATGAATGGATTCAGGCCCAGAATATGACTGCCCTTGCTCATTTCCTTTTTCTCCTTTAGTGCTTGGATTTCGTCGCGGAATAGTTCACCTTGAACAAGTCTGATGAGCTGCCTTTGGGATGCATCTAGCTCCTCTAGTGTGATTGGGTGACTCACCAATGGTCTTCTATTAACCTTGTTTTTAAGATATTCGAAATATCTCCGCCATATAGCTGCACTGCGTACCAGCCTGTTCAGTTCGGAATATCGTTGAAAGTATTCGACATTGATGACTACGCAATGACATACTACTTGCGCGAAGTTTGCGTGTAATTTTGTGAATTTGTCCTTGTAAAACAATGAGTTTACTTCTTTTTTGCTTTCCTTTCTAGTTTCCAGCTCTGTCTCGCATATGGTATGCCCTGGATATTTACTTACGGAAAAATTCTTGAGAAATTGTGGTCCATGCCACCACATGTTGCTGTCGATGAGTTCCTGTGGTAACATTCCTCGTGAGCCTATGTCTGCTGGGTTTTCTTTAGTGCCCACGTGTCGCCAGATATTGGTGTTTGTAAGCGTTTGGATTTCGCCAACTCGATTGGCTACAAACGTTGTGCGACTTGAGGGAATTCCCTTGATCCACGCAGGTGTTATTGTAAAGTCAGACCATGCAAATGTTTCAGCATTCACAAATTGCATTGCCCCCTTCACACGATGTAAAAGTTTGGCTAGTAGCAGAGCTGCACACAGTTCAGTTCAAGCCGTGGTAATGATACACACTTCACTGCTGATGGCGCAACCCTCGTTTTTGCTATCAAAAGATGAATATGCTCATCGCCTCCATTTATGATGCGAGCATATATAACAGCTGCATAAGCCCTTTCTGAAGCATCGCTAAAGCCGTGAAGTTGTACCTTCGATGAATTTGTATATTCGATCCACCGAGGTATTTCGAGGTCGTGAAGAGTTGTTAACCCCCTTCGCAGCTCCCTCCACTGATTCTCAATTTCTGGTGAAATTTGAGAGTCCCACGAATATTCCTTCAGCCACAATTGCTGAAGAATCAATTTAGCCTTAATGACGCATGGGGCGATCCATCCTAGCGGATCAAAACGACGTGCTATATCCGCAAGTACTGATCTCTTCGTGAATTGTTGGACTTCAGGTAAACTTATTTTAAATGTGAATGTATCTTTCGCTGGATGCCATTGAATCCCAAGTGTTTTAACGGCATCTGGTGATTCGAAATTCAGAGGCAGATTTATTTCCTTTTCGCTTTCAGGAACCTGCTCTAATATCTTTGTGGAATTACTGGCCCATTTTCTCAGAGGGAACCCGGCAGATTTGAGGACTTTCAGAATATCACCATAGATGAGATCGTCGACGTAAAATCCCTCTGTGAGTACTTTGGTAATATCGGGGTACTCGTGTTCTACATCTGACGCCAGCTGGTGTAAGGTACGGACTGCTAAGTACGGCGCCGACGCAGTTCCAAATGTGACCGTGTTGAGGGCATACGTTTCTATTGGCTCGATCTGGTTATACCTCCATAAAATTAGTTGATATGGAGTGTCTTCTTTTGACATCCATATCTGTCGATACATCATACTTATATCTGCCACAAACGCCACCTTAAACTTTCTCCACTTCGTGATGAGATCTATGATATCGGATTGTAACCGTGGTCCCACCATGAGGCAGTCGTTTAGTGATAAACCATTGGTTGTTTTGCATGACGCATCAAATACCACACGCAATTTTGTAGTGCTGCTCGACTCCTTCAAGGCCGCGTGATGAGGCAGGTAGTAGTGTCCGCCTGATTCCATGATTGAGGTAACCTTCTTCATTTGGCCTAATGTGACGTACTCGTGGATGAACTTGGTATACGCTTCCCGTAGCCCTTGGTTCGACGAAAGTTTTCTTTCTATTTGAAAGAATCGAGCCATAGCTGCTTTCTTAGAATTGCCCAGGGCTGGACGAATTCCATCTCTGAATGGGAGTCGTACCTCGTATCTCCCATCTTCCTTCCGTTGTACTGATTCAGAGAAATGTAGTTGACATTTTTGCTCCTCCGGTGATAGTTTCCTGTCATCAATATTTTCCTCAATTTCCCAGAATTGGCTAAGTTGTGTATCTAAGGAATTAAAATGATTTTGGAGAGTGAAGCAAGTAATGTTTGGAAGAGTGCTGGTTTTTCCTGTAAGGATCCATCCAAATTCTGTTCGTTGTGCTACCGGGGAACCATTCTGACCCTTTACTAACCCTTCGAGAATTATTGAAGAGTACACATCCGCTCCTAATAGCAAATCAGTCTTCCCTGGAATATTGAAGGCCGGATCGGCTAATGACAGATTGGACAAGTGATTCCACTCTCCTTGCAGTGGATAGGTTGGTAGATTTGCTGTAAGCATAGGTAAAACGAATGCTGTGACATCGAGGGTGAAAGTCGCATTGTTAAAGGACTGCAGGCTAAATCTTACTTGGTATTTGGAGCTACCAGTTGGATTTTTTCCAAGACCTGTGACTCTGGCAGACACATTTTCGCTTTTGAGATTCAGGAGCTGAGTGGCATTCTCAGTTATAAATGTGGCTTCTGAACCGGTATCTATGAAAGCCCTAAGAGTGCATTGATTCCCATTTGATGCATATACCTTGACGAGTGCGGTTGCTAATAATGTTGTTGACTGCATTTGATTAAAATGTGCACTAAATTGTTGAGAAGTGCTTGGTTGATCAATCGCAGCATTGAGTGGGACAGGTTGACTTATGGGATTTAGTACATAGTGGGATTGAGGATTGTATTGGATTGTATTTTTATTGAATTGGGGATATTGTTGCTGGTTTGGAGCATGGGTGAGATTTTGTCCCACATGTGTCTCAAAGTGGAGCAATGTGTGATGCTTGTGACCACACCTTTGGCATCTATTGCTGCTGTTGCACACCGCAGCATGATGGTCATACCCTAAACAATTTCCACAGACTCCATTTTTCTTTGTGACCTCATTTCTGGTTTTGACGTCCATTTGTAAGAATCTTTTGCAATGTCTCATCCCATGAGAAGTTTTGCACAGTCAACACCGAAATTGTTTTGTTGGATGCTGGGAGTTTAATTGGCAGGCCGCGGATGTAGTTTTTCAAAACGAGTTTGTTTGATTTGGGTATTTCGGCTGAAAGGGCAGTTCGGAAAGGTTTTCCAGCGAAATAAATCGGCCAGCAATGAACTCCATAAACGTTTTCCAATCCGGAAGAAGTTTGGAGGTGCCTAGCTTTTCTTCCCAACCTCGTTGAGTCTGCGGCGGCAGTTTATTAATAATCAAATAAATGAGAATGACGTCCCATGTTTCAACCGGTATCTCAAGGTTGCAAAGAGCATGAACGCATTCGATGCTGGTATCATTTTAAGCCAGCCGCAGATTCACTCCATAGTTTACTCTGCTCTACTAATCTCCTAAGCTGGGTGTTTATAAGTTTACGCTTGTTCTGATACCTATCTGTGAGAATAGTCCACGCTGAAGCAAAACTCTTGGGCACGGTTGGAAGGTGCTGGATTAATCGAGCAGCTTCACCACAGAAAGACGTCTTCAGATACTGTAGTTTTTGGATCTCCGATAAATCGGTATTATTTCGGACTAAACTATTAAATAAACTATAAAACTGAGACCAATCTTCGTATTTGCCCGAGAAAGGATTTATATGTATTCTTGGAAGACGCACATCAGAGCTTGCACCTCTCGAATTGTTTAAACGCGACATATCTATTGAGGCATTGTGTTCCTCTAAAAACCGATCAGTCTCATCGTGCAACTTTCCACTGAAGGTGAAATATACTCTCTTGATTTTCGAGAAAATTTCATCCTGAATGTATTTTTCTTTTAGTGGATCAGCAGGATGTCCGATTATGTTCGAGTGTTCTTTTTTCGCGCGTTTGAACATTTCATCGATGTCAGATAAACACGCGATTAGATATCCCCTTGACTTCCGCAACGCCTCATCTTTATTAAATTGTTCGAAATCTCGACTAATTTCATTTAAAATATCTTCCTGGCATTCGATTGATTTCGCTA